>JARYGA010046620.1:0-34427 GCA_030545235.1 Helianthus tuberosus
TTGACCGAAAAAGTCAACAGAATTACAAAATATGATTTAATGCACGATTAATGATCCGAGAGGTGTGTAACCTGTTTTAACCCTAATATAACATGGTAATAAGTATGAAAACTTGTCTATGCTTGCCCGACTCGACAAATTTCTGTTAAAACCCGGTTCGGAACCGAAAGGCGTAAAACCTTGACTTTTGCTTTGACTTCGGTTCTGACCCGTTCTAGTTTGATTCAAAGATGCCTTAGTGCTTCATTAGAGTAGGGTTGCATGTTAGTATGAGTCTCTGTACTTGTTTCGTTGATTATCCGATACATGCACACGTTTCCGTTAATCGCTTAAATTGGACCGTAATGCCCTTATGACCATACAACGAGAATTTTGAAAATGTGGAAGTACAATAATCTTAGTTACTGATTATTAAACATGTACGTAAATTTTCACGTCAATCGGAGGTCTAGATTAGGAGATATGCGCATTAGCGTAAATAATAAGCTTTTTATTAATTAAACGGCGCGATTAGCGCATAGCCTATCTAAACCCGATTTTCGGTACCAAAACTTTTACCCAATGATGTTAAATAATATTTTGGGATTTTTGAATATTTTTAATTATTTTTAAACTGATCTTAAGCTAGGCTTATCGCATTGATTCGGTAAATACCGAATATGCCCTTTTAGGCCATAAAACGAGTTTTACGAATCCGTTTGATACCAATCCAATTGCCACTGATTTAAAATAATAAATAGAGTGTATTGAGCCTGTTTTGCTGATCAGAAAACTCAGAATGGTATTTTAAACCGTACGTCGCTTAAAACGACTACATACGCGTATTAAACGCATAATTTGGGTTTAAAACCATTTTGGGAAATGAGACTCTTCACCAACTGTTGTGGTCTGTTAAAATTAATAATTTTGCTGATTAAATCAGACCCGTATCTCAGAAGTATTATAAGTCTCTTTTATAACCCTTAAAATGACCGAAATACCCCTACGGGGCGCATTTAGGGATTAAACTCGTTATGGGCATTATGGAAGATATCATAATGATATCACAACATATTTAAAGCGTATTAACTTAGGAAACCTGTTCGCGACCCTTTCGATTACCCGTCATGCGTTATACGCGTTCGGTTCGGTTTATGTAACTAGTTTGCATAAACTAGCCGAAACGGGTCAAACGATATCATTTTTATCTCAAAATCCAGAATGTGAATAGTAAACCCACATTAAACAAGTCCTCAAACTTGTCGGGTCTAAATCACATTCTATCCGGTCTTCGCTTAATCGTGCGTACGAACCGTATCGTTAAAACTAACCGGTCTAAGCTTAAGCTTAATTAAAGACCCGTTAGTATTCTAATAGGTTATATTAAACCTTCGTTCCAGATTAGGAGAACCAGTAAAAGCTATCTGCAGTTTATTCAATTAAGGATTTATACTTGCAAAGGTAAATACTTTTAACTTATTTTCCCTATACGGGCTTGGGTTACGGTACATAGCGTACCGCTTGATCGAGCATCAAATCTTCCACGCTTAGTGGTTAATTGAATAATTTGATCGGCTCGTTTTAAACAGATGTGTTTACTTTACAGCCTTTGGGGGGTTAATGACCATGTCCCGGATATCCTCGGCATTATCTTACGAGATAGCCACGACCTGAGCACGGGGTGTAGGCGTACTCCCGTGTATAACTCACTTAAAGTGGTGTGTCTATTGATCTTTAACCCGGATACGTCCGGGCTACTGAACGCATAAGTAACATGTAAATCGTTCACAAGATTATAATATTAAATAATTCTCCCAAGTTAATAAAAATATTTATGCCATGTGCATCCAAACCAATTTTCAATCATTTTATAAAATGAGTCAGTTGAATGTATTTACCAGTGTAAACTGACGTATTTTCCCAAAAAGATTAAATGCAGGTACTAGGCGAAATAGGCTGGGATTCTCCTAAGCATCATTAGAAGTCTCGCAAGCTTTAGATGCCGAAGTCTGTTGAACCATAAACAATGTTTTTAATCCGATCCTACTGTGGATAAACACCGGATGATTGTGACTTTGTTTACAATAAATAAATCCGGGTGTATCTTATTTTAAATTTGCTTCCGCTGTGCATTATTATATTGTGTTGTTTGACTATTACGTTGCCAACCACGTCACGATACTCCCCCACCGGGCCCACCGGTGACACGTGGAAATCGGGGTGTGACAGGTTGGTATCAGAGCCAACTCTGAGTGAATTAAACACTAGCCTTTTGTGTTTAATCTCAGTTACACAATTGCACATATTTAAACTTTCGAGTCTAGACTTATAACATAGGACAAATTCCACCTTATTCGGTTTTTGTTTTGTCCTTTAAGCTTTATATTTTTGTTATTGTTATCTTATGTTTTATTGACAGGAATAACAAAGATGCCTCCAAGATTCTTGCGTACGCGAGGACGCGGAAAGGGGCCGGTAGCCGCCCCCAACGATCACGAAGCAGGACCTTCGAATACACGAAGTCCTATCCCTGCCGAGAGTGATGGTACCCGGCGGAACCAGAGAGGTCTCTTTCAACCGGCAAGAAACATTCTTTGAAGCAGGACCTTCAGGACCTTCGATCACGAAGCAGTATTAATGGTTTAATGGTTAATGGGGAGTGGTGTGCCGACCCGGTGGTTGTGAAAGAAACATTCTTTGAATTCTTTGCCAATCAGTTTTTTGAACCGATGGTTTCTCGGCCTAGTATTACGTGTCACAACATGGTATCACTGTCTGCGGCTGAAGCTGATGCTCTCATTGCGCGTTTTTCTCTTTCGGAAATTAAGGATGCTATTTGGGGTTGTGTTGGTGACAGGGCTCCTGGCCCGGATGGATTTAATTTTAAATTCATCAAAAATAATTGGGATCTTTTCCAAGGTAATTTTCTTAAAGTTTTTCAGGAATTTTTCTCAAAGGGGTCTATTAGTAGATGTTGTTCGTCTTCATTCATCGGCTTGATCCCAAAAATTAAAGACCCATCTTCTCCTTCCAATTTCCGTCCCATAAGTCTTATTGGAGTGGTTAACAAAGCTATCTCAAAAGTTCTGGTGAATCGGCTCAAAAAGGTAGTTGGGAACCTTGTGTCGGAGGAACAATCTGCCTTCCTGGCTGGGAGGAATATCTCTGATGGCCCTATTATTCTGAACGAAGTTATCGCTTGGATGAAGAAAGCCAAAAAATCGGGTATGGTTTTTAAGATTGACATTAATAAAGCCTATGACTCCCTCAATTGGAATTTTCTAGATTCGGTTATGGCACAAATGAACTTTCCGATGTTATGGCGGGGCTGGATAATGGCAACACTTGTTTCGTCGAGGGCTTCGGTGCTTGTGAATGGGTCTCCTACTATGGAATTTGAATGTTATCGTGGGTTAAGACAAGGAGATCCCTTGTCCCCATTTCTGTTTGTCATTGCCATGGAGGCGCTTTCTGGTATCATGAAAAAGACCGTGTCAGAAGGTATATTCAAAGGTTTAAGATGTACTCCGAACGGTCCTCTTCTTTCTCACCTTATGTACGCTGATGACGTTGTCTTTCTTGGTGAATGGTCGGGAGAAAATGCCCTAAATCTGCGAAGGATCTTGAGATGTTTCCACCTTGTCTCAGGTTTGAAAGTTAATCTCTCCAAATGCTCGGTGTTTGGGGTTGGGGTCAATGATGTAGAAGCTAATCTTATGGCGAATGTTTTGGGCTGTAAGAAAGGTTCTTTTCCCTTTAAACACCTAGGCTTGGTGGTAGGTGCAAACATGAACCTTATATGTAATTGGAAGCCGGTTATTGATATTTTCAAAAATCGGTTGTCAATTTGGAAAGCAAAAAATCTCTCATATGGGGGTAGAATCACTATGATTAAGTCGGTTTTGAATGCATTGCCTACCTATTTCTTTTCGTTATATAAAGCCCCGGCCAAAGTATTAGATATCTTGGATAGGTTGAGGAGGGTGTTCTTTTGGGGTGGTACGGAAGAAAACTCCCGAATGAGCTGGATGGCGTGGGAAAAGGTAATAGCTCCAATGGAGTATGGTGGTTTAGGATTTGGATCTCTCCGAGACGCTAATTTAGCTATGCTTTCCAAATGGTGGTGGCGTTTTAAAACGGAAAAGGAAGGCCTATGGAGAAGAGTGATTTGGTCGATTCATCATAACAATAGATCCTGGGCTCCAATTCCAGCTAAGATGTCGATACCTGGCCCGTGGAAACAGATTATTGGAATCAGCAATCATCTTGATCAGGTCGGGATTAATTTATTCAACGCTATTCGGTGTCAGGTGGGTTGTGGTTCAAAGGCAGCCTTTTGGCTCGATTTATGGATTGGTGAACAACCCTTATGTGTCAGTTTTCCGCTGTTATTTGCTCTGGAAACTAACAGGAATTACTGCGTTTCTGATCGGGTTTCATGGAGTGAGAACTCAGTACTGTTATCATGGTGGTGGAGCCGCCCAATAACTTTAGATAGTGAACAGCAGGAGATGTTAGATCTAACACTCCTTATTTGCGATCTTAATCGAGAAAATGGGCCGGATAAATGGACCTGGATGTATGATAATTCTGGGGTTTTTTCGGTGGCAAGCATTAAAAGTATTTCAGCAAAGGTATCATCTTCAGTCCCGGTTTCCTTGTTTGGTTGGAATAAGCTAGTTCCGAAGAAAGTGGGGGTCGTGTCTTGGCGGGCTTTATCGGAAAGGCTACCTACCCGAAGTGCACTGGCTGCTAGAAATGTCTACATCGCCGATAAACTTTGTTTGTTTTGTGGAGAATATGATGAAACGAGTGAACATCTGTTCGTTTCTTGCCAGTTTGCCCAAACAATCTGGCTCATTATTTCTCAGTGGTGCAAGTCCCCTCCCACTTTTGCATTTAGTCTAAAGGATATCTTAGATGAACATGTCTTCATTAACGGTTCCAAAAAGAAGAAGATGGTTCTCAATGCTATCTCACAGGTTGTTATTTGGAGCATTTGGAGAATGCGGAATGAAATATTATTCGGCCAAGCAACTCCCAATATAACAAAGGTTGTCGAAGAGACTAAATCCATGGCGTATCACTGGATCAGAAATCGCTCGGGATCATTTTATTGGTCATGGAATGATTGGCGGAGTTTTAATTTAACATTGTAGTGTAGTTGTTTGGGTGTTTTGGTTTTATGTTTGGCGATTTTATGATGTGTAAATTTGGTGTCTAGCTACTTGCTAGTTGATTAATAAAATTTTGTTGGCCGTTCAAAAAAAAAATTACCAGTAAAGCTCATTAGTGTCATTTACATCTCATGATCAAGAAAACTTCGAAGTTACCAAAAGTTTAAAAAAGCTAAAAAAGAAACAAAAATGTTATTATTATGTGATTTATTATCGACAAAAGTGTAATCATATATGATGTCGGCTTAAGTGTTAACATTAAGTTGAAATCAGATCTTTTGGTTCTTTTAATGGTTGTTATCTTATTTTCTTGATTGAATATGGTCAGTTGACGAAATATGATGTCGTTTTGGTAAATTTAGGTGAGAATTACTTAATAAAATGAAGGGATTTATTTTAAATAAATGACATCAGGAAAAGTGGTTATTAATTTTTTTTTTTTTTTTTGAAACGTATACTTCATTAACGAAACCGCCGACTCAAACCGGGCCGACAAAACAAACAGCCAAAGAAACTTACATATTTACAAATGAACACCATTCCCCCCATTCTACGCCTTTGAATTTCGATCTATCTGAGAACCAAAGATGGCCCCCGCTCATATTACTATCAACTTTGACTGGAGTATTAGAGAATTTAAAATTGTTCCTAGCACGCAACAAACTCCAGCAAACTAACATAATAATACCTTGCACCACAACCTTCTTTTTTTCCGAGACTCTTAAATTAGCATGAATACACAACAGATCCTTGATCGAGAATGCATAAATGTTGGGAATCTTACACCACGAACTAACCCCATTCCAAACGATCGCAGCCACCTGTCACACCCCGTTTTCCACGTGTCACCGGTGGGTCCGGTGGGGGAGTATCGTGACGTGGTTGGCAACATAATAGTCAAACAACACAATAATTATTATGCACAGCGGAAGCAAATTTAAAAATATAATACAACCGAATTTAATATTGTAATATCAACGTCACAATATCCGGAAGTTTATCCACAGTCGGATCGAAAATAAAAATAGTATTAATGGTTCAACAGACTTCAGGCATCTTAAGCTTGCGAGACTTCTAATGATGCTAAGGAGAAATCCCAGCCAATTTCGCTTAGTACCTGCATTTAATCTTTTTGGGAAAATACGTCAGTTTACACTGGTAAATACAATCAACTGACTCATTTTGGAAAATGATTTAAAATTGGTTTGGATGCACATGGCATAAACATTTTATTTAACTTGGGAAAATTATTTAATATTATAATCTTGTGAACGAATTACATGTTCCTTGTGCGTTCAGTAGCCCGGATCTTGTCCGGGTTAAAGATCAATAGACACACCACATTATTGAGTTATACACTGACGGGTGTACGCCTACACCCCGTGCTCGGGTCGTGGCCATCTCGTAAGATGATGCCAAGGATATCCGGGACATGGTCATTAACCCCCCAAAGGCTTTAAGTAACAAGACTGTTTAAACGAGCCGATCAAATTATTCAACTACCCACTTAACGGTGGAGATTTGATGCCCGATCAAGCGGTATGCTATATACCGTAACCCAACCCCGTATAGGGAAAATAAGTTAAAAGTATTTACCTGAGCAAAGTATAATTCACAATTAGCAAAATGCACATAGCTTTTACTGGTCCTCCTAATCTGGAACGAAGGTTTTATAATAACCTATTAGAATCCTAACGGGTCTTTAATTAAGCTTAGGCTTAGACCGGCTAGTTTCAAAGATACGGTACGTACGCACGATTAAGCGAAGACCGGATAGAATGTGATTTAGACCCGACAAGTTTGAAGACTTGTTTAATATGGGTTTATTATTCACATTCTGGATTTTGAGCTAAAACTTAAGGTTTGACCCGTTTCGGCTAATTTATGTAAACTTGTTACATAAACCGAACCGTACGCGTAATAAGCGTGACGGGTATTCATGAGAGCTATATACAGGTTTCCTAAGTTAATTATGCCTCAAATATGTTGTGACATCAGTAAGATGTCTTTCATTATGCCCGAAACGTGTTTAAACACAAACTAGGCCCCGTAGGGGTAGTTTGGTCATTTAAAAGTTTATAAAAGAGTTTAAGTAACAATCTGAGTTACAGGTCTGATGTAATCAGCAAATATACTCAATTTGCTAAGTTATATCAGTAGGTTAAAGCATGTATGTGAAATTTATCATTTTTAACCAAACTATGTCCCGTAGGGGTATTTTGGTAATTTCACATAAGCCGAAAAGCTCAAAACTGAAGTCTGAGTTTATCAACCTTTGCTTACTGTTAAAATATTATAATTTGCCTAAAATATCAGTAGGTATCAACCCGGGTATGCTCAATATAATTTTAATACATACTATGCGTTAAAAACGCTTAATAAGGCGGTTAAAGGCCATTTCCGGGTTCGATACTTAAATCTGATATTTTTATATTTCCAGAAGGCTTAAAATACTTTATTTATCATATGTGATCAGTAGCAAAAGGTTTGGAGTCGTTTAGATATGTAAAACTCATTTTATGGCCCGTAAGGGCAAAACCGACAATTACCGGATTAAGCCTACGACTACTAGTTATGATCAGCCTAAAATTAATTAAAAATCTTTAAAAATCCCAAAATAATATATTGCATCAGTGGGTAAAAGATTTGATATCAAAAAGTAGGCTTAACTAGGCTATACGCTAATTACGCCATTTTATTAACATAAAGCTTTCATTTTGCGATAATGAGCATAACTCTTAATCTACAAATCAAACTGATGTCAAACTTTGCATACAAGTTTATATATCAGTAATTAAAGTTTCTACTCTTTTACATTTCCAAAAATCACGTTTTAAAGTAATAAGGGCATAATGGTCAACATACGAGCAATTAACAGAAACATGCATATTAATTGGATAACTAATGAACCAAGGTGTATAATCACAGAGGGTTGTACTAACATGTAACCTAGTTCAATTAAAGCTCTGAGGCATTTCTAAAACATGCCTAAACGGGTCAGAACTGAAAGTCAAAGTGAAAATCAAACTATGTGACTTTCGGTTCCGAACAGGGTATAAACAGGAATTTGTCGGGTTGAACATGTTTAGACATGTTCTTACACTTATTACCAAGTTATAACAATGATCAAACAGGTTGTATATGGTCTACATTGTTAATTATGCATAAATCGCATTTTAAACTTTCTGTTGACTTTTTAAGTACACGTTTGACCCGACTTTTGACCTGGTTAGAGTGGTAATCAGGGGGAACCCTTTTGAGGGTTTATTACCCACATAAATACCAACTTATATCTACCAACTTATATCTACTTTTAATTCGAGATATGACTGAGCCATTGTTGACTAATCTCGAAGTCAAACCGTAATTACGACGGTTTGACTTTTAGCTAACTAACTAAGCTAAACTCAATTTAGAAAGGATTAGAACACTTACTGAAGTCCTAAGCTAGATTAGGGAACACTTGAGAGGAAGTTTGAGCTCCAGAAGTGATCCACAAATGCAGATGAAGGTGTGAAGCAAGAGTTGCAAGTTCATGGCCTTATATAGTGGATTCAATCACCACAAAGTGTTGACAACAAAGCCTAGCACACACCACAACTGATCAACACTTGGTTCTAGTGTTTAGGGGGTGTTTTAGGGGTCAAGGGATGTGGAGAATCGTGTTAGAATCGAGCAGATTGCACTCAGCAGGCAAAACCCAAAAATTTCGGAGCTGGGCACCCTAGCGTGACGCTAGGCCCCCCTCGCGTCGCGCTAGGCCTCCCCTGATCAGCTTTTGTGATTTATTTCATTTTGATCCTTGGCTCTTCAAAACTTGATTAGGCACTTGTTTTCTTGCATTTTAAACCCTCAATGTTGATCTATAAGGGCTTTAAAACATATACCCTCTTTGTTAGGTCCCCGGTTAACTTCGTTGTCACCCGAAAAGTCCTAACATTCAACGTTTACGCTTTAACCCTTCGCACACGAATTTGATCATAACTTTCTCATACGATAACGAAACTTTATGAAATTTTAATCGTGCATTCTAGTGAGCATAATTTACCGTTACAAAGCTTCGGGTTTGTCAAAAGGTCACTCAGAGGTATAATTTAAACATGTTGACACATTTAGCCCCTGTAGTTTGAAATCTCTCGCTTTTAGCTTCGTATGATCCATGATTTATTCGTTTGAAGGTATGAGCACCTTGTAGGGCTAATGTACATTATATTTATTCACTGTTGACACTTAGAATACGTATATTCACATACTTTCCATGTTTGTCAACTTTAGTCCTTTCATAATATTCTTTCACACGTTTAAACATACGACACGTGTCTACACATTATAGGACGTGAATTTTCGAGGTGTTACACCACCCTACACGAGATAAAAATGTGACCCGCCATCTCTTCTTCCGAACTACATAACGGACATGTGATGTCTTCGATAGCGATGTTCCTTTTTCGCAAAGCGTCTCCAGTCGGGAGCTTATTCATCTCCATCCTTCAGGCATGAATATTACATTTGTTTGGAACCCACCGACACCAATCCATAATGAACCACGATCCAGATGAATTATCACTGTACATAAGCCGTTTGGCTGATTTAACAGAGAACACTTCAGTCGATCCATACTGCCAAGACCATTTGTCGGTTCCAGCCGTGAGCCGCACGTCTGCCAGAAGCAAACTCAGCTGCTTCACGCTATCATTAAGCTCCGATGAAAGAACCGACGACCTCCAAGCCCAATTAAAAACCGAACCGTCGCCCTGACTCAAAATTCTATCAGTAATACGTTAGTGGAAGTTTTTTCCGTCTCGGAGATTAGAGAAGCGGTTGCTCAATGTGGGGATGATCGAGCGCCGGGCCCGGATGGTATGAATTTCAGGTTCATTAAACATTTTTGGGACTTATTCGAAGAAGATTTCTCTAGGATCTTCGCCGGTTTCATGAAAGTGGAGAGATTAGTAATGGGAGTGTATCGTCCTTTATCGCTCTCATTCCTAAGGTTAAAGACCCGGTTTCTCTTGGCAATTTTAGACCTATTAATTTGGTTGGAGTTATTAGCAAGGTGATCTCGAAAGTCATTGCTAACCGTATGAGAAAAGTGTTGGATGGTATTATTTCCGATTCTCAATCGGCTTTCTTAACCGGTAGATACATTCTCGACATGCCGCTCATCATTAACGAGCTTATTACTTGGATCAAAAAGGTGAAATAGAAAGCTTTCTTTTTCAAAATTGATTTCGAAAAGGCATACGATAATGTTAGGTGGACTTTTGTGGTTAATATTTGATGCGCGTTTAAGTGTCGTATATATTAGGTGTATATTTTAAGCCATTTTTAACACTTATTTTAGCCAAGTTTTAAATTTATAAAACACGATATTTCACTAACACTAAACACACATATGGGCAAGTGCACCCATCGTTGAGTGTAGTATAGCGTTGGTAAGATACCGAGGTCGTCCAAGGACACAAGAGCTTTTAGTACCGGTTTATCCTCAACGTCTAACCAAAATAAAAGTTTAGAAAAATGTTTTAAACTAAGAAAAATAAAACTAACTAAAATGCTGAAAATAAAAATAAAATAAAAACAGATAGACAAGATGAATCACTTGGTTCCGACTCGTATCTAGTATAACCTTTGATTATTTCCGCACTTTTGCACATAATTAAGAGATTATCTTAGTTATTGTAGTAGGCCCCTCTTTTGAAGGCGACGTTACCCTCACCCCAGTAGTTTGAGTCAGCAGGGATACAATCCTAAAAGGGTGGATTATTGGAAGATAATGAATTAAGTTATTAATGCAGTATTGTGGTAGGCCCCGCTTTTGGCGGTGACGTTACCCTCGGCTAAGTAGTCTGAGTCAGCAGGGATACAGTCCTAAATAGCCGGGTTATAATATTAATAGTAGTTAACTTATGAGGGGATCAAAGAGTTTGGACCCCCGCCATCCAATACCGTGAAGTATTGAAGGAGGTCCTACTAAATTTGACCCAGGTCCATTGCAGGACCTCTAAACGCTGAACAATGGCAAGACCTTTACCAAACCGTTCCCTTAACCCCCTACCAGGTAGCCAACATATCTCCATATAGACCGTGGAGATATGAATGGTGAAAATCCTTTATTTTATATAGACAGTAAAATAATGCCAAGACACCACGGACAAACGATAAGGAAAGATCACCTTCAACATAAGTAACTAGTTATTAAAGTCATTAATACAAAACCAAATAAAAAGTGCAAAAGATTAGAAATAAAAAGTATTATACTAGACACTTTGTCTTCACCAAGTGATGTAAGAGACTTAGGCAAACATGGCCTTGATTGTCAAGAACTCTTACGATCAATCTTGGATCCCGAGACGACTCACACACTCTACGATGGACAATGGATGATGGTGGTGGATGATGGTGTTGTGATGGTGGTGGGTGGTGGATGAAGTGTGAGAGAGGTGGTGTGCCAAGGGATGAGATGAAATGAATCCAAGCACTCCTATTTATAGGCTGAACAGAGAGCTGGACACGGCCCCGTGTCCGCTGGGCACGGCCCCGTGTCCGTCTGACACTCTCTCTCCTCATTAATTGTAATTCGCAATTACAATAAATGCGCCTGCTGTACTTTCGACACGCCCCCGTGTCTGCTGAGCACGGCCCCGTGATGGGCAATAGAAGCTTCTATAGGTTTGTCTTTTCTGCTGCTTCTTGGGCACGGCCCCGTGCTGGCTGAGCACGGGGCGTGTTCAGTCTTCTGTTTTCTCTATTTTGCTTTGGAAGGTGCCGTTGAGGGTTTGGGCAGTCCACTAATGTTCCTTTTCTTGTATTTATGTTGGATTTAGCTGTCTTTTTGCTTCTTTTGCGTTTTTGAGCTCATTTAATCCTGAAAATACAAAAGGAAGACAAAAACACTCTTTTTCCAATATTAGTACTAAAAAAGGGTTAGTTTTATGCCTTATTTGATGTAATTTATATGTTGCATTTTACACACATCAAATACCCCCACACTTGAACTTTTGCTTGTCCTCAAGCAAAACTCTTTAATATGTGGCTTACACTCCCAAATGGAATAGGTAGAAGAGAAGGTTTTGGGCTTGTCGTAGAGTGTCGGGATTTCCAAGATCTTTTTGGGTTTTATTTTTATTTATTTACACTCCTATTCGTAATGATTTATTTAGAACTGTTCATAAAAGAAATTACTTATTTGGGCATAACATGCCTTTTTAAAATTCTATTTATATACAAGTTCACATATCTCGCGGGGAAATCACTCACACTCGGCCGAAGGTGTATTTTTAGTGAATCACTCGAGAGCGGCATGGAACTTATTCCTACCATAGGCTTGCTAAGAAATCAATCCTCCTCCTTTTTAACTTTTATACCTTTGTAGATATCAAGAGGACTTTGTGGGTTAAGGGTTGGCTAGGGTTAAAGGTAGGTGGTTGGGTTAGTGGTTAGTAGAAAAAAAAGCTAAAAGCGTAACAAGTGTCGGTTTTCGTATTTTTGCAACTTTTTATTTTGATGAAGCTTTTATTCAAACTAAGTTATTTTTGATTAACTTGTTTGTTTATTTTCTTTTTGCTTCATCAATATCACAAGGTTTTTTTTTTTTTTTTTTTTTCACGAAGAACCGAACTTGTTACTAAAATAAAGGGTTAAAAATGAAAAAGGTTTTGGTGGATGAAAGGGTTTTTTTTTTTTTTTTTTTTGGGTGATGAAACGAAAAGGTTTAGGTTCAAAGGGGCTAACTAGGGGGATTTTTTTTTGGGTAGGTGGTAAAGGAAAAAGAAAAATAATGGTGTAGAAATGAAAAGGGTTAGTCCTAATGCCTCCATCATTTACTTACTCGGGTTTAAGTTGATAAGGACCGGGAATGTATTGTCATGGCAAGTTCTAGAGTCGTAAGAACCAAGCAGCTATTCACACAAGAAACGAAAAATGAGCATTTAGTCAAATGATATGTAATTGTGTGCTCAATAAAGGCTCAAAACTCACTTTTGTGGGAATGGGTTTTTATGTGATCAAGTATATAATCAAATTTTAAATAAGTTTGCTATGCCTTTTCATAATTTTCTTATGTTGGTTCTTTTTATCACTACGCTATCGGTTGTAAATTTGTAAAAATATAACCTTTTTTGAGAACTTGAATTTCCCGAGTTAAACCTAGACAAGAAAAAAAATGAAATTTTTGAAAAAATTTGGGGTGATTAGCGGTTCCAATAGAGTTTTGTGTAAGGCTTGTATTTAGGACTTGCAAAATTCAAGGTTTTAGCATCCCCCCCCCCACACTTAAATTACACATTGTCCTCAATGTGTCCCAAAAATAAATTTTTAGGTTGATTAGATGTGTAAAATAGTGTTTAAAAAACAAAAATTTGTGTTACTGGGCACTGAACACGGCCCCGTGTTATCCGGGCACGGCCCCGTGTTCAAGTGCCAGTAACAAAATTGAAATAAGAGAAACAGAAGGCTGGACACGGGGGCGTGTTGAGTGAACACGGCCCGTGTCCAGGTACCTGTACTGGGCGTTTTTCTGCAGGTGGTTCGACACGGGGCCGTGTTGGTTGGGCACGGCCCGTGTTGAACCTTCTGAAATGGAGAAAATTGTCGGGTTGCCTCGTTCTTGTGCATGGGATCATTTTTTTCTCGTTCCCCTTTTCATCCTTTACCACCATGAGTGTGTTGTACTCATTACAAACCATCCAAACCTTAAAACCATCATTTCATTTCATCATAGAGAGAACTTACATAATCCTAAATTAAACTAGATAAAACAAAGAAATAACAAACCATGGAGTCCTAGCCTTTACTTTATTTTCATTTAGCAAAATTTCCAAGAAGTAATTAATCTTGGTTAAACAAGGCCTTTTTGAACTCCTTCTTCCGAGTGCGGTTCTCCTCAAATGTCGGCGAGCCATTCTTCTACCTCCCTTGGAAGGAGAAAAGAAGGTTCATTGGCATTAGTTTGAGGAGTTTCAACTTCCACCGGGATCTCTTGTTGGTGCTCCATGGGAGGTTCCGCCGGAAAGTCTTCCCACCCGGTAGGGTTGTTAATTCCGAGTGCCAGGTTCCAATCCTGTTGAGGAAGGACTGGTTCCATTGGAGGTGCTACAAGAATATTTAACCTTTGGTGCAAGAGGTTAATTTCTTGGAAGTTGCTTTCAAGTCCCATCGTAAGATCGTTAATACGGTCGATTAGGACCTCCTCTACTGAAGTCATTTCGTCGAGAGCCTCCCTTAATGCTATCGCATAGTGTACAAGTGTAGCTTCAATGGAGGGTCTTCTTCCTCTTCGGCTGTTTGGCGAATGCACAGGAGATGTTTCGCTGTTTTCACTCGTCATCCTACGAAAAATAAACTAAAAATAGTTTGTTTAATGAAACAGTGACCGGACACGGCCCCGTGCTCGCTGAGCACGGCCCCGTGTTCATCTTTCTGCAGAGTTTTGGAACAAGGAAACTTGGATTTTTAAGTTATTTTCTGAACGTTGTGGGGCCTTTTTGGCTACTAATAACTTAAAACAATGTTTCATAACATGTTTTTACCAAGATTCTTTGAACAAAACTCATTTATCCCTACCATAGAGTTGGAGGAATTCCAAACTTTCAATGGTAGCTCTTGGAGAAAGATGAAGAAGAAGGAAATGGCTAAAAGAGGAAAGGACAAGATGGGTTGTTGAAACCTTCTTTTAGACTTACCTAAGATAGTTTGAGAGAAGATTCTTGCAAATCTCTGCCCCAAGTTGGTCCAAATGTGCAGAATTCTTGGCTGCATTTATAGAAAACGACAGCATCCTGAACACGGCCCCGTGTTCAGTGGACACGGCCCCGTGTGCAGGTGGAGTTCTGACACAGTTTGTCCGTATTCTGACGTACTGATCAGAATGGAATCTTTCGATGGACACGGGGACGTGTTGGCTGGACACGGCCCCGTGTCTAGGGACTGTTTTATGAAGTTGTCTAGTTTTTTAAGGAACTTGTTAGTATCGGGTGGCTCCTGACTGGTTGGAACAACCCCAAAGTGCCTAATATACCTTAATTGTCCTAGACTAAGGCGAGAACGCAAGAGGTTGTCGGTGAGGGTAATTCCTATTTTCATTCTAGGTGGACAAGTCCAACCCTTTTCCGGGCTCTTGTTAAAGAAGGTATATGCCGAATCGCTCAGGTCTATGTATGCACCGAACGAAGTCGATGGAGAGTCCTTCACGGCACAATCGACACAGGGACGACTATCGTCCAAGTCTTTGCTAGGTACGAAGGTATTTTTGGGAGCAACGAGGTTGTCGGAATGCAGTTCCAACATTTCTTCATGGGTATCGTCTTGGGGTGGATCAATAAAATCCTTCCCAAGCTCTTCTATCCATTTCAGAATTAGCTCTTCTAGTTGAAATAACTCGCTAAGGAGCATTTCCCCTAGAATATCTGGCTGGGCGCATTCGAGGGAGAAATAGTGCTTATTTTTACTTTCGCCCCTCTTAAGGTTGTGAGAAGATGGTGGGTCCATGTAGTGGGGCCTATAATTTAGGAAGTAGCATTTTACTTCTTCATGTTCGCCACCACATAATTGACACCACGTACCATAAGAGTGCCGAAAGTAAAAATAATTATTATCACTCATGTTTATGTCAGAAATTACCAACCGTCGGGATCTAACGGTTCTGTTTTCAGTAACTGAAACTTGGGCACGGGGGCGTGTTGAGTGGACACGGCCCCGTGTTCAGCTTACTGTCTGATGTAAAACAGGATTGCCAGTTCCAATGATTGAGCACGGGGGCGTGTTCAGCGGGCACGGCCCGTGCTGAGCTCTGCAGAAGCTGAAAAACTAAGAAAATCCTAAAAAAATAAAAAGAAAAATAAAAGATGATTAGGCCGTTGATTCCTAACTTTCTTAAAATCCTTGTGTCCCCGGCAGCGGCGCCAAAAACTTGATGCGCGTTTAAGTGTCGTATATATTAGGTGTATATTTTAAGCCCTTTTTAACACTTATTTTAGCCAAGTTTTAAATTTATAAAACACGATATTTCACTAACACTAAACACACATACGGGCAAGTGCACCCATCGTTGAGTGTAGTATAGCGTTGGTAAGATACCGAGGTCGTCCAAGGACACAAGAGCTTTTAGTACCGGTTTATCCTCAACGTCTAACCAAAATAAAAGTTTAGAAAAATGTTTTAAACTAAGAAAAATAAAACTAACTAAAATGCTGAAAATAAAAATAAAATAAAAACAGATAGACAAGATGAATCACTTGGTTCCGACTCGTATCTAGTATAACCTTTGATTATTTCCGCACTTTTGCACATAATTAAGAGATTATCTTAGTTATTGTAGTAGGCCCCTCTTTTGAAAGCGACGTTACCCTCACCCCAGTAGTTTGAGTCAGCAGGGATACAATCCTAAAAGGGTGGATTATTGGAAGATAATGAATTAAGTTATTAATGCAGTATTGTGGTAGGCCCCGCTTTTGGCGGTGACGTTACCCTCGGCTAAGTAGTCTGAGTCAGCAGGGATACAGTCCTAAATAGCCGGGTTATAATATTAATAGTAGTTAACTTATGAGGGGATCAAAGAGTTTGGACCCCCGCCATCCAATACCGTGAAGTATTGAAGGAGGTCCTACTAAATTTGACCCAGGTCCATTGCAGGACCTCTAAACGCTGAACAATGGCAAGACCTTTACCAAACCGTTCCCTTAACCCCCTACCAGGTAGCCAACATATCTCCATATAGACCGTGGAGATATGAATGGTGAAAATCCTTTATTTTATATAGACAGTAAAATAATGCCAAGACACCACGGACAAACGATAAGGAAAGATCACCTTCAACATAAGTAACTAGTTATTAAAGTCATTAATACAAAACCAAATAAAAAGTGCAAAAGATTAGAAATAAAAAGTATTATACTAGACACTTTGTCTTCACCAAGTGATGTAAGAGACTTAGGCAAACATGGCCTTGATTGTCAAGAACTCTTACGATCAATCTTGGATCCCGAGACGACTCACACACTCTACGATGGACAATGGATGATGGTGGTGGATGATGGTGTTGTGATGGTGGTGGGTGGTGGATGAAGTGTGAGAGAGGTGGTGTGCCAAGGGATGAGATGAAATGAATCCAAGCACTCCTATTTATAGGCTGAACAGAGAGCTGGACACGGCCCCGTGTCCGCTGGGCACGGCCCCGTGTCCGTCTGACACTCTCTCTCCTCATTAATTGTAATTCGCAATTACAATAAATGCGCCTGCTGTACTTTCGACACGCCCCCGTGTCTGCTGAGCACGGCCCCGTGATGGGCAATAGAAGCTTCTATAGGTTTGTCTTTTCTGCTGCTTCTTGGGCACGGCCCCGTGCTGGCTGAGCACGGGGCGTGTTCAGTCTTCTGTTTTCTCTATTTTGCTTTGGAAGGTGCCGTTGAGGGTTTGGGCAGTCCACTAATGTTCCTTTTCTTGTATTTATGTTGGATTTAGCTGTCTTTTTGCTTCTTTTGCGTTTTTGAGCTCATTTAATCCTGAAAATACAAAAGGAAGACAAAAACACTCTTTTTCCAATATTAGTACTAAAAAAGGGTTAGTTTTATGCCTTATTTGATGTAATTTATATGTTGCATTTTACACACATCAATATTCTCCGCCAAATGGGTTTTCCGAGTTCTTGGTGTAAATGGATTATGGGTATTCTTAAGTCGGCTAGATCCTCTATCTTAGTGAATGGGGCCCCGACGTTCCAATTTCGATGCGAAAAAGGTATGAGGCAAGGCGATCCTCTATCTCCGTTCCTCTTCTTAGTTGTGATGGAAGCGCTTTCTCGTATGATCTCTCGGGCTAGGGAGGCGGGGGTTATTAAGGGCATTCCTACCCCAAATAACGGGCCGGTCATGTCTCATCTCCTCTATGCGGACGACGCTATTGTGTTGGGGGCTTGGTCTAAAGAAGAAATGGGTAATGTAATGAGGATTCTCCTATGTTTCTTTCTTTGTTCGGGTCTTAAGATTAATGTTTATAAGTCTAATTTATATGGCATCGGTGTAAGCATGGAGGATACCGGGATTATGGCCAACGAATTCGGATGCACTCCAGATTCTCTCCCCTTTAAATATCTTGGCTTGAAAGTTGGAGCCAATATGAATCGGGTTAATAATTGGCATCCGGTGTACGAGACGTTTCGGAATCGTCTTGGTTATTAATTTTATTTACGGTTAGTGCACAAATTTCATAGTTGATTGACACATATCATTCTGTCTTACAGGATATGTAAGAGGGATTATAGGGTCGTAAAGAAGTTTGATAACGCATCCACACCACCCTTTGGGTGTTATAGGAGCATGAATAGAGAGAGACGTTTCTAGTATAATGTCAAATGAGAAAAAAAAACCGGAAAGCATTGAATGAAAGAGCATTAAGAGATGTTAACCATTACACATTTATTGAAGGGGTGTTATGATTCTAATGTGACAAATAATAATCATTATGTGACATTAACCATTACGGATGATCTTATACACAAAGAACTAAATTTACTTCTACAAACAAAATAACCATTGCACATTTTTTATTAGAAATATAAAATCTCATTTCTAAAAAAAATCTTTAGTTTTATTAGATGATTTACTTTTCATTTAACAGTGATATCTTATAACATCTTTTTTCTCTTTTTTAACGGCAAATTTGGATCACTAACGGAGAACTGGGGTATCATCGTGTCACTAGCGGGACCACCTGATCATATACATCTCCACTGGACAATAATGCATATACACCAATTCAGAGAGAAACCTAATAAATATGTGAAAAAATCCTTTGCGAGAATCGAACCCGGAACCTAATAGTCCCTAAGATCTAATATTGTTTGTTTTATTCGATACGAGTTCATTACTTTTTGTTTTTTTGGATTGAGAGAAGTCTTCTTAAGAGATTGCCTAATTAGAGGTCACTCATCCTAAAATAACTCTTATGCAAATACGTTTAACTATGTAGTTTTTCTCTCATTCATAACTGATACGCCAAAATACCTTCATGGTATTTGTGGCCGAACTTTTTTTATGTAGCCATTATCTCTCCTTAGGGGCACACCTTTTAAGGGGCAAGGGAGTGCACCCGCCCCCGCCAATGTTTCGGTTGATAGTGTAATTTTTCTGATTTTTCGTTCGAATATTTAAAATTATATAGGTTCTCCCCCGCCAATTATTTTGCATAAAAATTCTCTGCCCTACAAAGTTTATTGTCCAAAAAATTTATACATATTTCGTATTGTGTTAAAAAAACGTGAAGAACAAGGCTATTAGTAATTTTGAAAGTTGTTTTTAAACTTGAACTGAGTTTAAATAAAGTTTAAAACTAGTTTTTATATAAATGAAACTTGAGGGTTCATTTTTGTCTTAATTGAAAGATGTTTAAACAAAAAAAAGAACACTACGTGAGGATAGGCGCACCATCTGTGTTGTTCGACTTCAACAGAAGAAAAAAAGGTTTTGTGTTCTCAGGGTTCTTGAAACCTTCAAATTTTCAGTCCTTTATACCATGGCCGTCTTCGAAAATAACAACAAAACTTTTTTGCACTGTGCGAGATAAAAAATTTGGACCATATTCGAAAATCTTCATTTAACATAAACTCATCAATCACTAAAATTTATGTGGATGTAATTTAAATAGTTATTTTTAGCTAAGTTTAGAAAGTAATTTATTAATTAAAGGGAAAGATGTAGTTGACAATTGTCACTAACAAAAAAACCAAAAAATAAGCTAAAATAAAGAATTTAGAGACGCTGGGATTAGAATCCGCGTCTCCTTATTGTTTAATCAATGCAGTAACCACTAATACAAGAGCTCATTTTTGTTATCTCTCGTTTCAATGCATATATATTCTATTTTATACAGCGTAAACTTTATATAAAATTAAAAAGATTTGGGCCCTCGAAGGGTTTGGGTCTTTTGCTGTCGCCCACTCCGCACCCCTATGGCCGGCCCTGCTTTATACATTTTTTTCACATCATTGTAATATTTTAGTCTTTTGTTTGTTAAACAATATTTAGTTTTTTTTATGTGTAAGAACGTGTACTTTGAATGAATGAATATTATTTAGTTTTATTTAGAGTTATTATTGTTTGATCCGACTTAAACATATAACCCAAAACATAACGATATGAAAAAAAATTATTTCACATGACTTTCCGCTTTCACGAAACCTTTGATCAAACTTACCTAGTGTCTCTCCTACCCATGACCTAGAATATTTGATTATGGTGTTACACTCCAAGTCAAGAGAACAGATAATTTATTTTTTTATGAAAAAAAAAACTTAATTTGAAAGTACAGATAGTACATGTTAATTTATTCCCTTCACTTATAGGGTTTGCTTCTTTTCTTACCTGGCTCTTTCAAGACAAGCTTGAACCAAAGGCTGAACTAGAGAAATAATTACTAGAATTAGATTCTGTATTTTTTATATGTTTAAAAAAAGATTGAACCAAAGGCTGAACTAGAGAAATAATTACTTGCATTAGATTCTGTATTTTTTATATGTTTGAAAAAAGAAAGAAATTATTCGATAGTAATTGCTCATCGAAAGGTAGCATGCAAGAGGGTGGCCTAAATGATTGTAGAATAATAATATGTTTAAAGCACATTTACCTCTCAAGAGATGGGAAAATAAAAGGTTCAAAGGTTCAAGAAAATGAACGAGGTTGTTCTCATTGCAAGAAAAGTATTTCTGAAAAAAAAAACACACATATATATAGGAAAAGTGTAAAATACAATACGGCTTAACGTACATCACGTACGACAACGTGCGTGATTATGTGTATAACGTGTGTGTTAATGTTTTCATCATACGTGATTAATGTTTTCTAACATGCGTGATTTGGGTTTCTTAGTTTAAAACGTGCGTGATTTTCAAATGAACGTGCGTAATTATCTGTCGTACGTGAATTGTACGTTAACTGGCCTATATATATATATATATATATATATATATAAGGGAAGGCTAGACAGAAAACCCTTAAATTTTTAGAAAACTCTGGAAACTCAAATCTCCCCCCATTTTTACCCAACCTCCCGACAATTTTTTTTTTTTTAAAAAAATAACACATGTAATATACATGTTTTAAAGTGTTTTGGGCAAAAAAAAAACAAAAAAGCGCCGAAGGGATTTTTTTTTTTAAAAATAAACAAATTTCAGCAATGTCCGGTTGCCTAACATGTGTTAGGCACAAAAGACAGAAATTGCTGAAATTTTTTTTTTTAAATCATTCCTTCGGCGCTTTTTTGATTTTTTTAGCCCAAAACTCTTAAAAACATGTATATTGCATGTGTTATTTTTTTCAAAAAAAAAATGTCGGGAGGTTGGGTTTTCTATATATATAAGGTTTTCTATATAGCCTTGCCCTATATATATATGGAAAATTGGTATTTAATAAACCAACATTTGCCCAGTTGGTAAATAATAATCCAACCTACATAATTGGTATATAATAATCCTATCTATCAATATGTTGGTACTCAATGAACCTCCGTTAGTTTTTTTTAACTGAAGTTAGTTTTTAAGTTTTATTTATTACACAAACAGTCCCTGTAGTTATAAGTTACTAGTTTTAAGTTTTATTTATTACACAAACAGTCCCTGTAGTTATAAAAAAATCATAAAAATCATAAAAAATCATAAAAATTCTAAAAAAATCAAAAAAATCTTAAAAAATCAAAAAAATTCTAAAAAAATCAAAAAATCAAAAAAATTATAAAAAATCAAAAAAATTCTAAAAAATCAAAAAAGTTCTAAAAAATCAAAAAAATATATAAATACATATGATCATTATTTACACAAAATTGAATTGATTTTTTAAAATCCATAATTAATTCCTTAAATCTATTTTTTATTGATATTCAATATAAATAATATATATAAATACATATGATCATTATTTACACAAAATTGGTAACCATCCCCAACCCTCACCACCAGCCGACCATCCCCAACCCTCACCACCACCCACATCGCTGCCTGTCAACACCCTCTTCTAACCCAACATCTCTTTCAAAAATCAGATATGAAATCAGATAATGAGATCTGCACGACACTGCTCTAAGGGATCTCACATATTGAATCGTTTTTCAATCGATTTCATGGTTCGATTTGCAGGTTTTTAGGCGGGTGATGGTGGTGGCGGCGGCTTGGTGGTATTAGTGATGGTGGCTTTGAATGGGAGAGAGATGGCGAGATGGTGGTGATGTCAGGCAAGTGGCGGCTGGATGGTGGTGGTTGCCGATTAGAAGAGGGAGAGATGGTGGTGGAGGGGTCAGTTTGGTCACGTAATCGGCAATTGGCGGCAGATCTGTTTGTAATGGTGGCGGCAGCAATTGGCGGTGGTGATGGGGTTAGATGGTGGTGGGTAGGCGGCAATTGGCGGTGGTGATGGGGTTCGATTCAGGTCCAATTTGTTACAATTGATTTGGGTTTACTTGGTTTCGGGTCTAGTCGGGTCAGTTTGGGTCACGTAGTCGTCTCGGTTCCGGTAAGAGTTTATTAGTTTAAGTTTCATTTTAGTTTTGTATAAATCGTATAGATATTTAATGCTTCATTGATTGTTGAGTTTTGAAGGGGTCGTCCAAAAACAGCGGAAACTTTGCCCGTTTTTCGTAAAATTTTCGTAAAGCGAAACACGTTAATTTTATAAATCGATTTTTTTTATTTTTTAGAATTTTTATGATTTTTTATAATTTTTTGATTTTTTAGAATTTTTTTTATTTTTTAAGATTTTTTTGATTTTTTTAGAATTTTTATGATTTTTTAGGATTATTATGATTTTTTTTATAACTACAGGGACTGTTTGTGTAATAAATAAAACTTAAAAACTAACTTCAGTTAAAAAAAACTAACGGAGGTTCATTGAGTACCAACATATTGATTGGTAGGATTATTATATACCAATTCTGTAGGTTGGATTATTATTTACCGATTAACCGGCGCCTAGGCGCTAGGCGGCTACTTACTGACTAATTTTGAGCTAGTCGGCCAATTAATCGGAGTCGGTCAAAGGCGGTCAAAATCGGTCCTAGGGGGTCAAAAATCGGATTAATCGGACTATTTTAATCGGTCAAAATCGGTCCTAGGCGGTCAAAATTGGTCAGAATCAGTCAAAATCGGTCAAAATCGAACCATACTATCTGAAACTTGAAGTATTTATGTGAATTTTGAAATATTATTTTTATATTATTGGGTATATATATATAATTTTGAAAAAATACATATAACAATCCCATTCCGATTAATCCCGATTAATCTCTAGGCGGTACCTCACCACCCGACTAGCGCCTAGCGCCTTCTACAACATTGATTTTAGTCACGCATGGGAGCAAAATCACGCACGTTCAATTGAACAAAAAATAATCACGCATGTTATTTATATATTATCACGCAAGTTGTGTTTGTGTCGCGTACGTTAACGTACGTTAAGGCGTTTTGTACATTATACTTTCTCTCTCTCTCTCTCTCTCTATATATATATATATATATATATATATAGGGGTCCGCTAAAATGAAAACCACCTCCAGTTGTAAGAACCATGGGAACTACACCGTACGGGGCGAGTTGGACCAAAATTTTTTTTCATAAACGTAGATGCGTGTATTATAAACACATTTGTAAAAAAAAATTCAAAAAAAAAATGTCGTGTGTGTAGTTTTGTTTGTGTTTACGGGTACCGTAAATTTTAAACCAAATTTAAGGTACTCGTAAACGCAAACTTGTGGTGCTCAAAACTACACACACGACATTTTTTTTTTATTTTTTTTTTTACAAATGTGTTTATAATACACGAATCTACGTTTATGAAAAAAAAAATTTGGTCCAACTCGCCCCATACGGTGTAGTTCTCACGGTTCTTAGAACTAGAGTTGGTTTTCATTTTAACGGTCCCCTATATATATATATATATATATATATAGGGGACCGCTAAAATGAAAACCACCACTAGTTGTAAGAACCATAGGAACCACTTTCTAGCTTTTAGATCAACAAGATAGATGGATGAGATTAAAAGTAACAAAAATTAATATTAAATACATTTTTCTTATTATTTCTTTAATATTTTAATCTAAAAGGGTAGTTTAGTAAAATAATATTTTTTTGTCTTTTTGTCTTTATTATTTTTATTACTTTTTTTGTTTTATTATATTATTTTTTAGTTTTATTATATTACATTTTATTTTTTAAAAAGATTTTTTATTAAAAACATGTTTAAATTCAAATTTTTTTAACAAATACATTTTTTTTGCGCGCCGGTTTTTGCACGCCGTTTTTACGCATCTTTTTTTAATAGGTCGTTTTTTCACGCCGTTTTTTACGCTCGACTTTTTCAAGCGTCGTTTTTTTAGCGCGCCGTTTTTTACGTCCCGTTTTAACGCGACGTTTTTTACATCTCGTTTTTTTTTCGCGGCGTTTTTATGCGCCACAATCACGCCCCTTGTTTAGGCGCCGTTTTATCAAACGGTTTTTTACGTTTTACAACTTACGTAGAAAAAAGTTTACGATTTATGTCTTACGTTTTACGTTAAAAAGTTTACGTTTTACGCTAAACTTTTTACGTTTTACGTTAAACTTTTTACGCTTTACGTTAAACTTTTTACTTTTTACGTTTTACGTAACACTTTTTACGTTTTACATTTTACGAAAAACTTTTTACGTTTTACGTTTTACGAAAAACTTTTTACGTTTTACGTTTTACGCGCCGCTTTTTTACGTTAACATTTTTAAATTCAGGTTTTTTACGTTTTAGTAAAAAAAAATTTACGTTTTTACGTTTTACGTAAAACTTTTTACGTTTTACGTTAAAAAGTTTACGGTTTACGTCAAAAGGTTTACGGTTTAATTTTTTTTTACAAAAACTTTTTTACGCAAAAACGAACGCACCCAGAAAATCGCAAACTCGGTGAAGCGTCTCAAATATATTGTTATCATCCTCGACTAGGGGGAAAATAAAAAACCAACAACATCAAAACAAAGTATATCTCGAAAAAAAAAACGGGGTTTGGCTCAGATTATCCGATAATCAAAAGGCTTCAAAAGTGGGGTTGCAGGTTTAAAAAACCTACCATCCGCCGTCCTTGCCACGCCATCGTTATCAAAATCTGCGTTTTTTTTTTTTGCATCATCGCCGCCGCCCCAATCGACCATATCTAACAGATCAAACCCACATATCAAAAATTTCCACAAAACAGATCAAACCCACATATCAAAAATCAAAGTTCATCAAAAATCAAACTTCAAATCAAAGTTCATCAAACCCACATATCACTAGAGATCTGTTTTGTAAAAAAATCACTAGAAAAAGCAAAATCACCACAAAGTTCATCAAACCCACATATCAAAAATCAAAGTTCATAAAAAAAGCACCAGATTCAAACCACAAGATTCAACCCCAACAAAAACCCAGATTCAAACCCAACAAGATATTCAAACAGATTCAAACCCAACAAAAACACTTACCAACAACCAATCAAGAAAGTCAAAACCACAAGATTCAAACCCAGATTCAACGAAATCAACAGAATCAAAAAGCACCAGATTCACCCACCTCCTTCACCCCATCATTCGCCGCCACCACCGCCGTCGACACACCGCCACCACCGCCGTCGACACATCAACCGGGGTTGCTGCTGCTGTTCTTCGTTACTGCTGTATTTTCCGCCGACAGCACCGCCGTGTACGGCGGCGGAGGTGGTGCTCTCCTACGAATCAATTACGAAGATGACGGTGGTGTAATGTTAACGGCAGCAGCCGTTGGCCACCACAGAGGAGCTTGATCGGACGAGGGGAAGGAAGGGGAGTGCGGCTAGGGGGGGTTATTTTTGGGTTTTATGTGGGTTAAATGAAGATGATTTGAATTTTAGGGACTTAAAATGGGTTTGATTATTTTTGGGTTGCAGGTGTCTCTCCATAGAAGAGATGAAAATGAATGGATTTGAAGAGAGAGAGAGAGAGAGAGATTAATTATAATAGTCTGATACCATTAATGAAGAAAGTGGGTGAGAGATTAGACATTTGGGGTAAATGACTAAACTACCCTTTTGGTTGGCAGAATATGATTGGTGGAGAGTGGTTCTCATGGTTCTTACAACTGGGGGTGGTTTTCATTTTAGCGGCTCCCTGTATATATATATAGGATTAGGTTCATGAGTGAACAACATACTTGTTTGTGAATAGAGTGCACTAATCTCAGCCATCCATTTGTTTTTTTATTAAAAGGATATGATTGTAATTTTACCTTTAATTTTCATAAATTAGATTTAAATCATTTTGTTTTAATTATTGATTTCAGTTACACGTTTCCTATTTAAATCATTCTGTTTTAATTCTTAATTTCAGTTACATGTTTCCTATTTTGTAGAGATTATACATTTTCTCATGACATATTTACATTTTCTCATTTTCCAACTTCCTTGGATGATGATTCTGTTATTAATAATTAGTAGTGCATGCGAAGTTTGGAAAAAAAACAACGAATTTTTTTTATTTTGTCCCCATGGCCTCTCAAGTCAATATGGGAAGTAAGGTAAAATAATCTTTAACACCAGATCTTCTCTTCTAATAAGAATATAAAAAAATTTCGCATCAATAGCATTCATAATTTTTTATTATATAGTTTATAATACAAGGGGTATAAATTTAAATTAATTAAAATAAAGAAATCATCAATAAGATTTTCAATTGAGTTCAGTTTACTAATAAGATTGTAAAGATTTTGCTATCTGTTTCTTTTTAATAAAAAAGATAAATGTCATAGCGTATACAAGCACAATCTGGTAATACACTAAAACTTGTTTCTTTTTAATAAGATTGTTTTTTTATTTGCTTATCATCAATAAATACTAATTCTCACTTTTTAATTCTTTTTGTATAAATAGTTCGAATATTTGACATCAAGTATGAAGATAGTTATATGTAATAATGTGTCTTTTCCTTAAAAAAAAATTTCATCTTTTGTTCAATACATTCCATTCATGTTATTGTTATACATTTATGTACTTTTTAATTTACATGTATATAAAAAAGATATACATATGTGTATAAAACAGTTTGGCTGAATAGAAACTGTGTATAAAATATACACAAACAAAACTAATAAATTGTTTATACACATATGTACTTCTATTGGATATTCAAAGTACACATATGTATTATTCAGATTACATATGTATGCATGTGTATAAAATGGATATACGTATGTGTATAAAACAGGTTTGCTGAATAGTAATTGTGTTTATTTTTAAATTAATAAATTAGTTAATTGGTGAGAGAAATGAATAGAGAGAATGTAATTAAATATTTAATTGGAAAGAGAACTAGTTAACAATTTACACTTATACCGGTTTCATTTTTTTTCTACACATAAATAATTAGAAAATTGTCATTATCATAAATCTCAAGATCTCCTAAATCAATGGACAAGATTTGTTCATTTTGTTCACAAAAACAATATGATTCACTCTTGAACCCTACACTATATATATATATATATATATATATATATATATATATATATATCATCCATCTACACATAGTTTTTTATTTTCTTTTAATTTCTATGAATATAGTAATATATAAAATGAATGAAAAGAAAAAAAAATCTTATTTAAAGGTTATTTTCTCAAAGTTTTCTAGTATCTTTTACAAAAAGTTTTTATTTTGAGAATAAAGGGAAGTAATCTATATCTTACACTAATAAGATCAAATGTTACAAATAACAGTGGCAATTTTGTAAATAGTATAACAATTTAACGTTATTTTTAACATCAAAATGGCATTTTGGAGATTTTGGTGTATCAATTAATTATTTTGCAACTTTCTAGTTAATTAGTCAAACACATTTTATTCCACACATATCAAAATTTATCCTATAAATATTGAAACAAACATTAGTCGTCTTTTATATCTCTATAAAATTTGTTAAGATTAATCATGCACGTATTTAAATATATTTTACACACATCAAAGTTATCGTACATGTATAGCATTTATCCTACACATATTAAAATTTGTTCTACACATCGAAACAAACACTGATCCTTTCCTCTAGAAAATTTTGATGAGATGTATCCAACAATTAATTTAATTTATTTACATAAGTTTTAGGATGTCATTAAATTGGTCAGTTAATTAAAATTATTCCATTGCTCTTAAATTAATATTATATATAACAATAAAATAAAGCCTTTCTATAGGTTTAAATTATTCTTTATATTCAATGTAAGTTTAGTTTTTAACATTTGTGTATATATGTAATTTGAATGCAATCTGATAAACTAAAATCATCATTAACCCTATATAAGTATTTAATAAAACTATGCTTCAATCATACTATCTGGTTCAGGGTTATCCGATCGGCTTTGAGTATAAATGGTCAACCAAATAGTTTTTTAAAGTTTGCAAATTTCGAAGCCAACCAGTCAAAAGATTAAAAGAAAAAACGATTGTGAACCAAAACTGATAACGAGTTTGGGCAGTTTGATGGTGTAAAACCCAATCGTTTATTTAATAACTGACGACAAGGACACACGTTTTGTTCATTTAGTTAAACGAACGAACTTGAACACATATTTCGTTCTTTTATTTACGTTCATGAGCCTAAAGGGTGTGGTCATGACCCTCATGCCCACCATGATCCTCCACGTCAGCGACATGTCATCGTCCTCTAATTCACCATCCAAAATCACTATCCTAAGGGTGTGGTCATGAGCCAAACTACTATCCACCCCTTTTTTGTGTGAAATACATTTTATTTATTTTAAATAAACAACAAATAAAATTAAATAAATTTTAATAATAAAACTACATAGCATTCAAATTAATAAAAAATAACATCCAAATTTAAGCTACATATTATAAATTAAGAAAAGAAAACTACTCGTTGTTGTTAGCCCGACTAAATTGCCAAACATGTTCAATCAAATCCAAACGAAGATGGTTATGCGTAGTCTCGTTGTATAATGCCCACATGTTAGATTCTTGTTGCTCTTCATCAACTGGTACAAAAAGTATAACAAATTAAAAAATAAAAAGTTGAAATCCCATACAAAAAGAATTATAGGCTGATGCTCCTATGGTTCGGTCCGATGTGATAAATTTCAAGAAGAACTAGACAAAATTTAACTTTTAGTATTCAATGATGCCTTAAACTATATGAATGTCCATGCACCAAATAAACATACCCATACACTTAATACAGATACCCATACATATATTAGTCTTCAACTAGAAACAAATACTGAGATAAGCATGTGAATGCATTGATTATGAGTCCACTGTTAGAATCCATCTACCACGATATGTATCACTAAAAAGTTGCAGTACATGTGATAGAAGTATATGATCACACCCATCAGCCACTCCAACTAGGGGTGCTAACTGGGTCGTGTTTGCAGGTTGACGAGTTCAACCCAACCCGAACCCGAAAATCGTATCATATGAACCCAAACACGACCCGAAATATCACACGAACCTGTACCCGAACCCGTTTAGACTAAACCTAAACCCGCGAATTTCGTGTTAGGTTCGTGTCGGGTTTTCGGGTCGTGTTAGAAATTCATACCCCTAACTGCAACTCAAATTTTATGATGGAAACGTTGTATCTACCGGAGCAAAGAGCAGCCACCGCAAAATGATGAAACTAAAAACTAACTATATATACATACAGATTCAACAACAACTGAAAGTTAAAAATAGGGAACATGCATATTACTTTATGAAACACTATCACAATAGTGGTTAAAAAACAAAGCTACATGAGAATTACATCTACAAGTTTAAAGATGGAGAAGACTCTGACAGTGGATTACAATTTACAACTAACAGATTGTTTAGAATGAAATTTAGATATAATCAAATACAGAATACAGAACACACATAACCAAAGCTAATCAACTACGCAACAAAGAAAATAACACACATGACAACATTTTAGGGTTACAATGACACAATTGAAACCTCTAAACAGATACTGATAGTAAAACTGTAATAGAAAATGTAAACGTACACTTTAAACAGATCGATCTAGAGCCACAAACAACAGAATAACAAATCAAACAGAGAAAAAACTGAAAAACAACAAACCTGCTGCTTGTCGTCTTGTTGGAGGAATATAAATGAGGGTTAGGGTTCTTATTGTCGTATTGCTGTTGTTGTTCTTGTTGTCGTTGCTGGTTAGGGTTTCTGCAGTTTGATAGAATTGACAATGGAGGAATACAAAAAATAAGGAAAATTGTTTATATATTTATTGTGGCCAACCCTAGAAAATAGAAAAAGTGGAACGTGGTTTTCGTGGTTTAATCCACGCACACCACGGAATTATACTCCAAGGGGGTGGTGTAGGTGTGAATCATGTTCCTATGTGGCAATTAATGATCAATCCATGTGCCCCATACCCTATAGCCTGAACGTTCATTTATGTATGTCCATTTATGCTTGTTTTTTTTTTGAACGGCAACACACTTTTTATATATATAAAAAGAGCCAGCAAGGAGCTGAAAACAAAACGAGACAAGGAAGCAAAACGACAGAACAAACAAAGACAGAAACAGGAAGGAAACATTACAGGAGGTTTACAACATTAAAATCAATCCATTTCTCCCAGTCCGGATTTGGCAGCTTTGATCGGTGAGAAATCCAAACGAAAGCGTCTTCTTTGATCGAGTCGATGATTCTCTTCAGCGGAACGAAGACCCCTTCAAAAACCATCAAGTTTCTGACATTCCATAACCTCCAAACAGCAGCCAGAACTACCGTATAAACTATACGCTTCCACTTCGTCGACCCCGTGTTGCTTGTCATAATCTTCACAACCTCTTTCAAGCTGTTAACATCCACGGGAGGGGGGATTCGCATCCAAACAGCAACCTGCCACCATACACTCCGAGCCCAGATGCAACCCGCAAAAATATGATCCGAGTCTTCCGTACCATAACCGCATCTGTCACAGCTCAGGTTATTGATGCAGATTCCCCTATGCTCAAGACTTTTTTTTGCCGCCACCCTGCCCGAAACAGCTCTCCAAAGAAGATAATTACATTTGATAGGGGCCCAAGAATTCCACCGAAATTGATCCTCCGGCTGAGAATTAGTGTCCGCCTCCATCAGATCATACTTAACCCCTTTAGTCGAGAATTTTACTCCCTCATTATTGCTCCAAGTCCAACTATCCATCTTGTTATCTTTAAGGTCAGCCGACTTTAACAGGCCCATCAAATTGCCCAGTTGCCTCCATTCGTCATCCGAGTTAGGCCCCCTAATCCAGTCCCATTTCCAATTCAAAATAGATCCAATCTTCTCCACATTATCCACAACCCGACCATCTTTAAATTTAGCTAGATTAAAAAGATCGGGGTACCTGTCTTTAATCGGCGCATCCCCAATCCAAGCTTCTTTCCAGAATCTCGCGTTGGCCCCATTACCGATGTCTACTTTGAGTTTGTTATTAATGTCAATACCGTGTTTCTTTAGATCCTCATCCACAGCAGCTATGTCTTTCCACACGCCTGGAATCGCTTTTTTAACTGGCACCAATTTATTGTCCGCCCTATTTTTATGGATCGACTTCACCACTGCAGCCCACAATTGATTCGGATTGTCTTTATAGCGCCACCACCATTTCGATCTCATAGCTACATTGAAATCCGAGATTCTCCCAATACCGAGGCCCCCACATTTTTTCATCTTGGTCATGACATCCCAACGCACCCACCTCATCTCATTACTATTGCCTTTTTTTCCCCACACAAAATCCCTCCGGAGCCTTTCTAACTTCTTAATCACACTTTTCGGGGCAGAAAAAAGGGAGAGATAGTAAGAAGGCATACTACCTAACACCGATTTCGCCAAAGTTACTCTCCCCGCAAAGGACAAAGTTTTCGCCTTCCACGCAGATAATTTTCTTTGGACCTTGTCAATCACCACTTGCCAATTTTTCGACAATTTCATGTTGGCACCGATGGGGATCCCTAAGTACATAAAGGGGAAACTCCCAGCTTCACAATGAAGTCGGTTAGCCATCCTCGTAACCTCCATTTCATCAATTCCAACTCCAAACAATCTACATTTATTATAGTTGACTCTTAACCCCGACACAAGGTAAATACATCTCAAAAGACGATTAATACTCACAATGTTATGCTCCGACCATTCCCCGATGAAGAGAACATCGTCCGCGTAACAAAGATGAGTTATCCACGGGCCATCATTCGGGAGTTTCAATCCCTGAAACAAACCAATACTCGCCGCCCTTTTCATAAAAAGATTAACGATCTCCATCACAATTATAAATAAAGAGGGAGCCATCGGGTCTCCTTGTCTAAGGCCCCGCTTAAAAGCGAACTCGCCCGTGGGCGCCCCATTCACTAGAACCGACCCACGACCCGATCTAAAGATTAACCATTTATGCTTGTTAATATTTATTTACGTTTGTTCTTTTATGTATGTGAATAGTTCGTTTAGATTATTAATGAATGAACATGAACTCATTCATTTTTCAAATAAATGATAAGGTATATGCTAGTTAACCATTGTTTTTGTTAATTAACAAAACATATGAAAAATGTATTAAGAAAGTGCTAAAACTCTATACATGTTACTAAAAAACACCTTCTAAAAAACTGAAACAGATTTTTTTCTAAAAAATGTTTTTTTTTTAAACAAGAAAAAAGTTATTTAAGAAAAAAAAAAAGAATGTTTTTGAAATAAATAAAAAAAACTCATTATTGTTAGTGCATTTTGGTGTGTTCGTTGCTGTTTGAATAGGTTTAATGTAGTTATGTGCTGAATAGGTTAATTTTTGTTAAAGGTTGAAAATGATTAGGCTAATTGTTTGGACTTTGGAGACGTAAACAGTTGGGCCAAATGTTTAAAGTGATTAGGCTAATTGTTTAGCCATCACTATATAAGCCAAATAATTTGTAGAGTTAATTACATAGATGGTCCCTATGATTTATATCTAGTTTCACCTTTGGGTACTAACTTTTTTTTAACAGGTTTAGGTTTTATAATTTCAATTTTGTAACACATTTGGGTACTAACACCAAAATTAGTTAATTTTTTCAATATAATGACGGAAATACCCTTCCATTTTTTTAATTTTATCAATGTAACACCTTTGGGTACTAACACATATTTTTATTTAAGTTTAAATCAATTTTACAAAGAATTTTGAATTAAAATTATTTTTTATATAACAATTTTAAAATGTTATGAGTAGCTATATGTTTTGAAACGATGATTATTAAATAAAATAGATATAATATACTAGTAGTCAGTAGATAACAATGTTAAAATAAGTCGAGTATATAACAATTTTAAAATGCTTTCGTATGATCATAACATACAACCCATACTCAACATTTAAAATAAGTTGGTCGAATATGCAAAATTACATCTAAAAAATTATGAAATTAGTAAACGCCTTATTTATATCAAATCTCAAAATATATGTTTATAAAGTATGGTTTGTATATTATAATCATACATACGAAACCAACGTTTTCTTCCTTGTTAGATTTGAGAAATCAAGCTAGTTAATTTTCCATCAAATAATTTCAAATATGGTGACTGTTATAGACATTTAATCTAGATATGAATACATGATTACGCACGTAATTTACATTTTATATATGATTCTTAATTTTTTTTTCATAAACATGTTCATGTAACATACATAGTAATAATCAACTAGTATATTATATCTAGTTTATTTAATAATCACCATTTCAAAACATATAGCTAGTCTAAACATTTTAAAATTGTTATAGACAAAAATAATTTTAATTTAAAATTCTTTCTAAAATTGATTTAAACTTAAATAAAATTAGGTGTTAGTACCCAAGGGTGTTACATTGATACAATTAAAACAAATGGAAGAGTATTTTAGTCATTATATTGATACAATTAACTAAATGTGTACCCAACGGTGTTACAAAATTGAAACCATAAAACCTAAACCTGTTAAAAAAAGTTAGTACCTGGTGAAATTAGCTATAAACCATAGGGTTCATCTGTATAATTAACTCTAATTTGTATTTACTCATAAACTTGTACGAACTTGGAGAATCAAATCTTTGTGAGAGTGTGTGTTTGAGAGAAGATCACAGAGGTGATCTCCCGTGCTTAAATGCTGATGTAAACTTTTTCGTTACTAAGCTATGTCAGTTCGTTAACATCTATGTACCGAATTAGTTTATTTGTCTCAAACATGATTATGTACATCAAGTTCAACCGGATTTTCATTCCTAGCAGTGATATCAAAGTC
>JARYGA010046621.1:0-41427 GCA_030545235.1 Helianthus tuberosus
CCATTTTCAGTGAAGAGAGAGATTTTATTGATTGAAAAGCATATAAACAGAGGATTTTATTGATTGAAAAGCATGATTTACACTATGAATTACAAAGGCTTAAATAAGCCAAGTTACAACAACCCATTCAATGAAATGGAGGATCTTTAGGCAAAGAATAAGATGGTCAAAGATGAAGAGTGGAAGCGGAATGGAAAGATGAAGATGTTTGCAGAATCAAGGAAGTCAAAGTTGGGTGCTACCGTAGCTTACGTTAGCCACCGTAAGCTACGGTAGGCTTTGAACAACAAACAGTCATCGTAGCACAGAAGGTTCCCACCGTAAGGATTTTGAAGCCACCGTAAGCTACGGTGGCCACCAGACGAAAAATTTTGTTTTCTTTATAGTAGTTGGTATGGAGAGACCTTTGGATATCCTTTTCATTATTCTCATTTCAGAAATTTGTGGAGGCGAAATTAGGGTTGCAAAACATCATTTTGGGTGTGCTTATTGTTTCTTTTTCATCTTTGATTCATATGAACAATGGAATTGAAGTGATGATGATCAACCGAACAATGTGTGGCTAATTTCTTTTATGTTTTCTCCCGGATTGTAAGGTTTTCTATTAAATGTTTTATCGTTGTTTATGTTATTTGTGGGATAGTAATTTGATCTTTTTGATTATATTGCTTTGGTGATTGTGTGTTTGTTTAGTAAATGTTCGTATTGTTAGATTTCTTATTCTAAACCATCAGTTATTGGTGCCATAGGTAATCAGGATTTATTAGGAGGGATTTGGGGTTGGCTATATGTAACAATCAAGTACTTGCTCCCCTTTTGTCACAATCAAACACACACTCACAAACTATGTCTATGTAGTTCTTCCCAAATTAAACTTTGAAATTGTCATTCATAGAACACCTGAAACCGGGGGAAAACATTCCTTCTCATTTCTGAATCAAAACTTGTTAAGTGATAATTAGTTGATTTTAGTTCTAAAAACTAATCAAACCAAAATTTGAGATTAATTTTCTGCAATTTTAATTTTATTAGTCGTAGTCTACAAGCAACTTAGTAAACACATTTTCCACAAACTCCTTGTGTTTGATACCCATTTACCACTATCTAGTTAGTGTATTTGGTTTATTTTTGAGTGAGACTTCGTCTTCACGTCACCGTCCAGCTAATGTAATGGGAACAACTGAAGGTAAATGGCATCTTATATGGCACCTTAGAGCTTAAAGGTGCTACAGATTCGGGTCAAGCAGGAGATGTGGTCTGGTGCGTCTTCATCATCATGGCCATGGAATTGGCACGTGTTAGTAAGTGCGGTCATGATGTACGAAGGAATCTGCCAAGAGTTTTTGTTGGTGATGGGTGGCACGGTAATGGGTGAATTCACACAAGTGAAGCCCTGGGTGGCTTGCTAGTGGATTGTTCTACGGGCGGCTAATTTGGACTTGTTGGTGGAGATGGGTGTGGTGAGGAAAATGGGGTGTAATCGAATGAGAGTGGTTTAGATTGTGGAGTAGAGTTAGAAAATGGCGAGTATGAAGAAGAAGTACTAACCTTTGGCGCGGAATCCGTTAGCGAAAGATCGTCCTTCTTCGGTGGTTGTCCTTATGGGCACGTATGTGGCATAAACTGCAAGCAAACACAAGAAACGTGAGGAGACTCTAGACACAACTAATTAGACTCAACACAAAAACAAAGACACGTAGCACATATGTTGCAAATAATTCCTATCGAAGCTAATAAACGCAATTGCGAAGGAGTCCTTTGCAAAGACGCTATAAACTTGATGTGCTCAAACTATATTAGTTAAACTAACTAATTTTAACCTAAAACTAGACACCCCAAATTTGAAATTTATAAACCTAAGACTCTATTTAACCTAAACCGCACAACCGACAAGTTTACCGATCAATGCAGTATAGCTCCAGAAGTCCGAGTATCGAACCCAAAGAACTCTATTAACTACGCATACTATACTCGACTGACTTATTTAACTAACTGACACGACTAATATGTTTTGTTGATTGGGGGGTTTTCAGACAAACTACTAAAATAACCTAGAGAACTAATTAAAATAAAGATGGCACGAATTAAGATTGAGAACTGGTACAGATGATGGGTAGACGCTACCTAGGCTAGAATCCTACATATGCTTGACACGTTCTATCGGTTATGGGACTATTATGGAACCGGGATCGAAAGATACTAAACCTAGAGGATAACAGAGCAGGACCCTCGACTGTAAGGCCCTATAATGGTGTAGGTTTACACCTATCTTTATCAAACACAAATATAGGCTATTGGGCTTAGCCTTGTAGTGGGTTAGATAGTAATGAAATAAGCCATGTGGGCTAATTAGTGATTTGGGCTTGTTTGGTTAGTAATATTGTGCATGTGGGCCTGGCCCAGTCTGTAACTAGGTCACCCTATGTAACTATAAATAGGGTGAACCTAGGTTATTAGAAGGTTAGACATTTTAGAGAGGCCATTCTGTTTTTGTTCTTCATTGTCATTTTCGAATTCACTGTTAGTGTACCAGACGGTTCTCTAGAAACTGTGTGCACTTTGGTTATAATCGATTGTTTGTTCTTGTTCTTCTACACTTTTCATCAGTATTCCGCGCTCTTGATTAGTGTTTGATATCCGATTGTAGTGATTCTGGACTTACAATTGGTATCAGAGCCTAAGTAGTCTTGCGAAGGCTCGGTTCATTGGATATCATTCGAAGAAGAAGAATATTTTTTTGAAGATCGAAGAACACGAAGAACGCTGTTGAAGATCAAGAAATTTTTGAAATTTCTGCATTTTGATCTGTTGGAGGAAGAGAGATTGTGTTTGCTACTATTTTGGAAGTTATTGGTGGAAACTATCAATTGAAGATTGAATTTCGAATTGGTCCTTGATTTTCGGGAATAATTTGGTTTATTGTTTCCAAAGTCAACGAATATATCTTGTGCGACTACCACTATATCAAAAAAGTGTGATATTGTTTCAAATTGTGGGATCAGTACGTCATCATCGTCATATTCAATTCAAATCTTGTGCAATCCAACAACTTCTTGTGCGACTACAAGTGTGCAACAATTTTTGAATCTTGTGCGATTATTTTTTTACATCATCATCAAATTCTTGTGTGAATATTGTTTTCTTGTGCGTTCCTATCATTCTTGTGCGATCCTAGACATCTTGTGCGATTAAATCATTCTTGTGCGACTACAATTCTTGTGCGATTACGATCTTGTGCGATCCAGCGGTCATCATCAACAAACAAACAACAGTCATTCATCATCAGTTTAATCAACCACATCCAACATCAACTCCGGCCACCTGTAATAACACAACCACTGCACCGGTCACCTTCAACCTCTAGCCACCACCTCCATCCATATCTGAAACTCTATCACGTTCATAGCACCATCTAAATCACCTCCGGTCCATCGTCTTCAACCCTCCGACACCGTTCATTCAAAATAATCCGAAATCCAAGAATCATCATCATCGGTGTTTGCAAGTTCGGGTTCGAAACTGCTACACGATTTTACCATAGCTTCATCGCACCACCGTCATCATCACTGAGAAATCAACATCTCCGGTCATACTTCGCCGATCTCCGACACCCTCCGGTCACGGTTCAACTACCTTCTCGTTCCACCAATAAACATTCACCTTCAACTGTACCTTCGTTACCGACTCGCCTCCGATCTCCGTACATCTTTCATCCTCTCCATTCTGTGCGGTTGTGATCATTAGGGTTTGGTGTGAGTATATTAACGAAGAAGAAGGAACAGAATATCTTGGCGGCATTTGTTTTACAAGTGAATTAGGGTTTTGGTTACGGTTGAATCGTAGAAGAAGAAGAAGTGACATATTTGATATAATTATTTAGTTTTTTTTTTAAATATGTTTTTAATAATAATAATAATAATCATTGAGTCATCATTACCTAGTAATTAATGATAATATAAAATTATAATTATAATATTAATTAGTTTTTTAATATAAATCATAAAAAAAATTATTAATAAAAAAAAAGTTTTTGTTATTGTTTGGTGATAAGTTTTGACAGGTTTGGACGTGCAGTACAGATTGTTGATTTGTGTGTGTGGGAACGGGTCTGAGTTAGCAAGTACACGGGTTCTCGCTTTCTCGCTTTGGGCTTGTGTTGTGGAAACAGTTAAAGGCGCACATTTTTGGGGGATCACACTTTCGGGGGATCACATCTTTGGGGAATCACATTTTCGGGGGATCAAATCTTAAAAATGTCTTCTAAGAGAGAGGTGCTTGAGCATGAATTTCAAGGATTCAAATACTCGTATGGTGAATCTATAGAAGCACTTACAGGCCGGTTTGCTGAACTGCTCTCTGAAATGGAGAAGGCTGAGATTGTGGTGTCTACTCGCACGAGCAACACAAAGCTTCTGGATGCTATAAAAAGGATTCCAGATCAGGCAAACTGTAGTTGGTTTAGAAATGTTAATCAGATAATTGTAACAACCGACTGCTACTGTTACAAAATGAAGACGGATGAGCTGATCTCACTCATCAAATCATATGACAATGCTGACAAGCAGAAGGCTCAATGCAACACATCTGATGCAGTTTGCTCACCCACTCCTACTCCTATTGCTCCATTGCCTGCTGTAGTTTGCTCATCCACTTCTGATGCAAGTATTCAAATTCATGACTTCACTCCCATTCCCACTGAGGTATGTGTAGACGATGTTTGTTGTACTGTAAAATGTAGAGAGAAAGTAAAAGGTTTTAAAGAACAGGCTCAATCGCTTTCTATGCAACTTCAATGTACCAAATCCAGTAGCTACGAAGTTAAAAAGAAACTGGATGGGTATAAGGAAGTGGTAGAGGCTCAAAAACATGACATTCGACAGTTGCATAGTGATCTAAGCGAAGCAAAATGTCGATATCTCCACTTCAAGGAGCTATCTGAAAAATTAACTGTTGAATTAAACGACTTAAAATCGACTTTCGAAAATACAGAATTTAATTTCAAAAAAATTGATGTTTCAAGCGAAAAGGTCGAAAAGATGATAAATCAACAGTTAAAGTATAGCAAAAAAGAAGTGAGGAATAAAGGATTGGGATTTGTATGCATACCTCCACCATACAATCACAATTACACCTCTATTCCTATGACTGAGGAGGAGATAGCCGACTTGCCTGAAATGGAATATGGGAAGCCCGGGGATAGGAAGGTTGAGCCTGTTAAGCCGAAGAAAGTCAAAATCACAAGGCCAGATAAAACTGAAATTGTTCTAGAAAAACAGGCATTTGATAAAACTTTCGTGAAACCTGCTGATGTTTTAAAGCAAACCGAGACTCTAAATTTTGAGAATAATGTGAACATTGACAAACATTTTCAAGTATTAGATAATACTGTGTCAAGTTTTTCTTAAAATTCACCTGAAGTACAACAACAAGAGAAAGAGTCTAAAACAAAATTTTTCAATTTTGAGTTTGCTATGTTGAATGAGTTTGTTGAATGGTCTCGCAAACAAACTAAGTCAACTGTTTCATCTGATTCGTCATGTGACTCCTCGGAGACAGCTAACTGTGAAAATTCAAAGTTAGCTGATTCAGCCGAGTCTAGTAACGAATCACCTGAAATAGTTGAATCAGAACAAACAATAGGAGCATCTGAGCCACCTGCTCCATCTGACTCCAAATGTGAATCACCTGAAGCAACTGATTCTGATAAATTGGAATCAGTTGAATCTAGTGAATCCAGCAGTGAGTCTTCTGAAGCAGCTGACTCAGTAGCAGAGGATTCAGCAGAGCCACTACAAAAGGAATGTAACTCAGGTGGTTCAGCTGAATCAACCAGTGAAACAGTGACTGAGCCCAAAACATTTGAAGTTGAAATAACAAGGCCAGTCCCTGATTTTAAATGTGTGAATGTTACTGATGCCTCTACTTCATGTGCAGATGAGGTAATAGTAGAGGATTGGGTTGAGGATGATGATGTTGTTTGCCAAAAGGGTAATGATGTTTGTTCAAAAAATCAAATTTGTCTGCTGATGCCCCTCCATATGTGAGAAAGGTTGTTTCTGAGCCAGCTTTGAGAGGCCCTTCAAACAAATATGTGCCTCCAAAGCAAACAGTTAGAAATGAAAATGCTAACCCTAAAAGTGAATGTGCTAACTGTTGCAGACAGGGACATAAGAAGCAGGGTAGAAAGGTTGAAAAGTTTGCAAACAAATCATCCAACAAATCGTATAACTCATACTCAGCAGCGGTTGGATGGAATGGATCGGGATATGCTCCTTACGTAAAGAAGCAGACCTGCTACAACTGCGGCATACCCGGTCACATTGCAAGAAACTGCACACATCGTCCCTACGTGCCATACTATACACAACATCAGAAGGTTACACCAAGGGACAGATCTTATTCTAAGCCAATGAAGGTTGAAAAGCCTAAGGCAATGATGAATAAGGGTCCCAAGGTTAAACCATCTGATGGGGACTGGAATGCTGCAAAAACTAAACGAAAACAAGCTTTGAAACCAAAACAAGTTTTGAAAAACAAAAAGGTTGAAAAGCAAACTGTTTTGCCAAAGGCACCTAAGAAATTAGAGAAGCCTAAACAAGTTTGGAAGGCAAAACAAAATGCAGCAACATCACCAGTCCTTAAATCAAAAGGGGGCATGTGTTTTCGAGAAGTATCATATATTGATGCTTCAGGAATACCCAGGACCACGATGGCCTGGGTACCAATGTCTTACTAATCTCCTTACTTTTCAGGGACAACCAAGGAGGAGCTGTTGACAATCCTTGGATGTTGATAGCGGTTGTTCCAGAGACATAACGGGTAACATTTCACTGTTTCAAAATATACATTTCTTTACAGTTGATATGTTTCGTTTGAAGGAGATAAAAGAGAAGTAAGACTAGATCAGCGAAAAGGTACAAAATTTGAATTTCGTATTCTAATTTCAATATTGATTAGTCTTAAATCTTGTGATGGGACGGTTAGGCAAAAACAACAAAAATATTTTCATTTTCTTTTGTGTTTCTCGTTGTACATATATTTTTGTTTGTCAGGTAAATTTGCGCGTAAGATTTACGCACAAATTTAGGGGGATATCCATAGATATCTGTAAATATAGAAAATGAGAAAATACAAAAACATTCGAAAAACAGAAAAATCAAAAATATTTTGTTGCACAAATGGGAAATGAAATAAATTTTCACTATGTGGATTAAGGCTGACTCATGTAAGACCAATATTGAAACGGTCTGACTCTAGAGCGATATGTTGGTAGGCTTTATCCTGATGGCTGGATTCTTTGGCTGGTTCTGTGCAGAACAAATAAATTATTCTATGACCTCAGGAAAGAACGTCACTTGGAATTAGGACATGGCTATTTGAATGCGTGTGTGACGTCCCGATACACACAATTTCGTTCTAGTTCTGAAATCTTTTCTGACCAACTCGTGTATCTCCTCTGTTTTGCGTGAGCAAAGACCTGGAGGTGCTAGGCAACATCAGCTTCTGCTGCATCCAGATACATGCTGACCTAGCTGTACGTTGTCGAGCTATAGATCAATTACACCCGAAAGAGGCCCTCTAGTGGCCAAAAGAAACCCAAAAATAAAAACCTATATCAAACTGAGAAAATCTCATTTGATCTGTATATTATATCCATCTCTGCTGCTGATCTATTCTTTTCTCTTCTCAATCCAGTCCTAGTCAAGATTTCAGAATTCTAGAACGGGCTTGTGAAATATGTGGTAGGGAAACTGCATGTATAATAGTGTGTTCTGATTAAAATTCCAGGAATTGATTGTGATTAAATTGAGTGTTCATATTAATTTAAATTGGAAATCATGATAAATCAGTTGCAGACCATCACTTGAAAAAGGCCTAGGGAGATAAGTTTAAGGGGACAAACATACTGGCAATCGCTCAGATCACCCAAAGTAAATTAGTGTTGATAAGTGTAGTCTAGCCTGAAACACGGTGATTTGATCCCATTGCAAATTGTAATTGTATATTAGTTTCTTTATTTATTGGTGTTTTAGTTTATATTGTTAGTTTTTATAAAATCAAAAAATCCAAAAATAGAGTGCTTATTTGTTTTATTAAAAATATTAACCGTTCTTGAAGATTTGATTGATCATCATAAATTGAATGAAATTTGAATTGTGAAATCCAAGTACAAATACTTGGATGTACCGAGTGTTCATGTGGTACTTTCCTCTGTTGCATATAAATGTTTGCTTATGAATTTCTGAGCATGTGCAGAATTTGATTCAAATCAAGAAACAGGGGTTGTTGAAGATTGAGATGCTGTTGGCTGCTGACAAAGTATGAAGCATCACAACAACAAGATGTACCTGAGTCAGAAGAACCAGATACATGTCATCGTCTGACAGTGATAGTACATTTGAAGAGGTACCTGTGAACCTGCTTGAAAGAGAAGTCATTGACAAAGAAAAGAGTTGTTGAGAATCCTCCGCTTGCATTCTTTTCAACAAGTTTTTCAAGCAAAGCTAATCGTGAAAGAGAAGAACAAAGAGCCCAAGCTTCAGGTTGAAGACATGAAGTATCTTCCCACAGACACATGATATTGACAACAGTTTGATAAAGACAGCATAAACCTAGGGGGATATTGTAAGGCCCTATAATGGTGTAGGTTTACGCCTATCTTTATCAAACACAAATATAGGCTATTGGGCTTAGCCTTGTAGTGGGTTAGATAGTAATGAAATAAGCCATGTGGGCTAATTAGTGATTTGGGCTTGTTTGGTTAGTAATATTGTGCATGTGGGCCTGGCCCAGTCTGTAACTAGGTCACCCTATGTAACTATAAATAGGATGAACCTAGGTTATTAGAAGGTTAGACATTTTAGAGAGGCCATTCTGTTTTTGTTCTTCATTGTCATTTTCGAATTCACTGTTAGTGTACCAGACGGTTCTCTAGAAACCGTGTGCACTTTGGTTATAATCGATTGTTTGTTCTTGTGCTTCTACACTTTTCATCAGTATTCCGCGCTCTTGATTAGTGTTTGATATCCGATTGTAGTGATTCTGGACTTACATCGACCCTTCTCGAGAAGACACCTATGGAAATCTACTAGGCTGCTTAACTACTGGGTGGATTCGTAATTCAATTATATATCTTCTCAAATACCCATTTGCATTCCATGAGAATCTTTCACTAAGCTCAAACCTCCTCCTGTGTGCTCGTTTCTTTAACGTTTCAGCTCGTTTTCACTTCCGGAACCCTGCAAAGCACACAAAATACAATAATAGGCAAAACCAATGGTAAAATGACTCAAATTACTATACAAACTATACATGGAAACAAATGTAGTTTACATTACATCAAACACCCAAACTTTTGTTATGACTTTTAAGAAAAAATTTAGCAGTGATATTTAGGTCCCAAAATTTCTTTCGAATAATCATTAAAAGGTTCATTTAATCAAACATTAAACGCTCATTTGTAAGGCAAAGCATAAGGTGAATAATCGGTATCAAGAACAAAATGATGGAAACAATAAAAAACGTAAACTTAAAAAGTATAAATAACAAAAATATATGGGAAACTTTAAGATTTAAATAATAAGCTCTAAAAGGGTCATCTTGTAATTTTTTTATTAGTATGATTTGTAAAAAAAATAAAAGTTGAGACTTGAGAGGTCAAGATTTGTAAATTTTTTTTGAATAAGCCCTCACAAAGTTTTTTTTAAATAAACTGCAATTTTATACCCTGATGTTTGGGGATGCTAACACTCTTATTCTCTATTTTCATTTTTTTTTTGCTGCTTTACATTCCGTGTATGGCCAATTTGATCAATGATGGACTCTGGGTCCTAACGTCATTAAAGTCAACACCACAAAGCTAACAGTCAACAGAATAGTGAGGGTTATTATTGTAATTTCCTATTTTATTACTTAGCCATGTTTATTTCAGACCTTAGCATATTAAACCCCATTCACCATTACACCTTGCTTTCACATGAAACTCTCTCAGCTCTGAATCCAAATTTACGGCGATCCTCGTTGCAATTCAGCGATCCTCGTTGCAATTCCGGCGCCCAACATTGAAATCGATCATTCGAACAACCTGCAATGCCGATTAGGACCATGTTCCTCACCATACTACGATCGATTCGAGGTATATATTTACAACTTTAACAGTTTACTTATATAAACATTGATTAAACATGGTTTATAACTGTTTAGAGGTTTAATTAAGGGTTAATTGTTCATTTTTTATTGACAAACAAGGTTTATTGTTTTCGATTATAAACAATAATGGTTAACTGTTCATGTGGCTATTAAATCACACTGATTGTAAACATTGTATTACATTGCTAGTATGGGAATTATTGCTTTGATCTTCCACCTGTGTATTGCTGGTATGATGCCCTGTTTTCGAGATTATTGCTTTGATCTTAAACAAAATCTCTAATGAAGCTACAATGAACCTATTGATGTGTGCAAAATGCAACATATAAATTTCATCAAATATGGCATAAAACTAACCCTTTTTTAGTACTAATGTTGGAAAAAGTGTGTTTTTGTCTTCCTTTTGTATTTTCAGGATTAAATGAGCTCAAATTAACAAAAGAAGCAAAAAGACAGCTAAATCTAACATAAATACAAGAAAAGAAACAAACGTGGCATGCCTGACCCCCCCGACAGCATCTTCCCAAGCAAAATCAAGAAGACAGAAGGCTGAACACGCCCCGTGCTCAGTGAACACGGGAGAGTGCCCAAGTGTCAGCATAAAAGACAAAGCCATAGAAGCTTCTATCACCCACCACGGGGTCGTGCTTAGCAGACACGGGGCCGTGGTCAACTCTAAGATTCGCAGAATCTGGGGAAATCTTGATAGTACAGATATGCTTCTGCACACGGGGGCGTGCCCAGCGGACACGGGGGCGTGGTCAACTAATGCAGACAAACTGCAATTAATGAAGAAAGAGGAGGATGGACACGGGGCCGTGCCCGAGCTGCTGTTCAGGCTATAAATAGGGGTGCTTGGCTCATTTGCAAACCATCCCTTGGCACACCACCTCTCTCACACTTCACCCACCACCCACCACCATCACAACACCATCATCCACCACCATCATCCATTGTCCATCATAGAGTGTGTGAGTCGTCTCGGGATCCAAGATTGATCGTAAGAGTTCTTGACAATCAAAGGCCATGTTTGCCTAAGTCTCTTACATCACTTGGTGAAGAAAAGTGTCTAGTGTAATATTTTTTTATTTTTAATCTTTTCGCACTTTTTACTTGGTTATGTATTAATGACTTTAATAACTAGTTTCTTATGTTGAAGGTGATTCTTCCTTATCTTTTGTCCATGGTGTCTTGGCATTATTTTACTGTCTATATAAAATAAAAGATTTTCACCATTCATATCTCCACGGTCTATATGGAGATATGTTGGCTACCTGGTCGGGGGTTAAGGGCACGGTTTGGTAAGAGTCTTGCCTTGTTCAGTGTATAGATCCTGCAAGGACCTGGGTCAAATTTAGTAGGACCTCCTTCAATACCCACCAGTATTAGATGGCGGGGGTCCAAACTCTTTGATCCCCTCATATGTAAGCTACTATTAATACTTTAACCCGGCTACTTAGGACTGTATCCCTGCTGACTCAGACTACTTAGCCGAGGGTAACGTCACCTTCAAAAGAGGGGCCTACCATAATATGCATTAATAACTTAATTAATTATCTTTCAATAATCCGACCCTTTAGGATTGTATCCTTCCTGACTCAAACTACGGGGTTGAGGGTAACGTCACCTTCAAAAGAGGGGCCTACTACAATAACTAAGATAATCTCTTAAAAAGTGCAAAAGTGCGGAAATAATCAAAGGTTACACTATACACGAGTCGGAGCCAAGTGATTCATCTTGTCTATCTGTTTTTATTTTATTTTATTTTTCAGCATTTTAGTTAGTTTTTATTTTTCTAATTTAAAACCTTTTTCTAACTTTTTGATTTGATTAGACGTTGAGGATAAACCGGTACTAAAAGCTCTTGTGTCCTTGGACGACCTCGGTATCTTGCCAACACTATACTACGCTCACGATGGGTGCACTTGCCCATATGTGTTTTTGGTGTTAGTAAAATATCGTGTTTTATAAATTTAAAACTTGACTAACGTGTAAAAAGGGCTTAAAATATACTTAAATCCATATACACACCAACCCGCATCACCTATGCATTGCTGGTATGATTGTAATGAACTTGTGTGTATACTACTGATTTTAAACATTGTTTTGTAGTTGAATTTAGGATTGACCCTTCAAAGGTTGATCGTACATATGGTTGTCACGATAACCCAACCCTGGAGTTGCCAATGCATTTGCATCGAGACTAGCATGATATGATATATGTTTTACTTATTATATGATATATGTTTAGGAATTTTTTGATGATCTTGATGTTAGGTAACTTACTTTTACCAAGATCATGTTATTATTGTATAATTCAAACACCTACATTGTGTTGAATATCTAAGTTATTAATACTAAGTTTTTGTCATTTTGAATGTTTCATTAATGAAATCTTGCATGACAATCTTTGTTTTCTTCATAAGAAAGTTTCATTGGCCAATGTATGTACATTCTAATTGGTAATTGCGCACGAATTACACGTTTGACTTTGCCTGGTCAGTGTTAAATGCTTTATTTGACTTTATAGGGTCAAACATTTAAGGCGGGATTGTTTAACATGTTCGCAGGGATTAAAACGTATAGGTGTTACAAAGTACTGGGTATAAATGGAAAGGATATAATTGTCATTTTGCATCATGGCGTAAAACGTTTAGTTGTTATAAAAGACAAGTTTTAAAAAGAAAAGGTGTAAATGTCTTTTCACATCACAACTAACAGATTTATGATGTCATTAAAAAGCAGGGTCTAACATTGATCAAATTGGCCATACGCAGGGTGTAACGCAACAAAAATGTAAAAATATGGGGTAAGAGTGTCAGGCCCCAAACCTCAAGGTTAAAACTGTAGTTTACTTTTTTTATCTTTTAAGAAAAGGTTAGACCTTTTTACGTGCAAATTGGAAAGGAAATGGAGGAAGATTGTGGTCATAAAGTGCTTCAATTATGGGATGCGAAAAGTAGAGCATTAAAGTGCTTCACAAAGTATGACAAGAAGTCATGTCTTTATATTATTCCCTCATTGTCCCCTTACTCGTGTCCTCAGTGGTAAAAGACTTGAGTTTTTCAATAGACACTCAAGTTTAATTCTCACTTGTGTCATATGGGGTGGATATAGGCAGTGAAGGATTTGAACTAGTCCTTATGTGAGGTTGTCAGTTCGATTCCCGAGCCCAACCAGGTTTTCGTCCCATCGTGTGTTACGCCAGAGAATTCTGCTCTTATGGTGGCACAATGACTGTCAGGTGGCACAAATGGTTTCCCGGGGGAACGCTCAAAAAAGCCAAACTTTCAAGCCAGCGTAGGCTTATGGTGGCATAATGACTGTCAGGTGGCACAAATGGTTTCCCGGGGGAACGCTCAAAAAAGCCAAACTTTCAAGCCAGCGTAGGCCGGTTAAAACAACATAGCCTGGCCAAAGTAGGGCAATACAAGACTCTCCGATTTAGAGAATATGATAATCTTATACATGAAATTCACCGATAAAAAAATATATTATTCCTACATATAATTTCTTTCTATTGGTTGATACATATTAGCAATCATCACTTCATCACTTTCTCCTTGTATCTATATATATTTTGTATTTTAATAACGTAAACAATTTTTAAAATTATTTCCATAATAACACATACTTTTATATAACGAGGTTATTAGTGAGTTCCAGCCACATAAATCCAATCGCAAAACTAATTCATTGATTTACACAACCGTCACAAATCACCAGGGCCGGCTCAACCTTTCTAGTGGCATAAAGCGAATTCTTAAATTGGGACCCTTTTCGCAAAAACAAGATAAATAAATAAAATTACTATTATGCTTTACAATCATAACATGTAACACATTAAAAGAACAAGAATACACAATTTCAAGTCACAAAGATAGTCACTTGTAAATGAAGAAATACTACCTCCAACAAAATAGCAAAGCTTGGAACATCAAAATTAGTGGTCATTTAGTAAGAAAATGAAAGCTTGGAACAACATAATTAGTGGTCCTTGAGTTTTAATAAATGCCAACATTACTATGACTTTGTGGATAGAAGATTTTGTCAAAGTTCAAAAGCTTTTATCCAAATTTTCCTAGGTTTAAGTATAGTTATATTATCATGAATCTCACTGTAATCAATAAATACTACATATCTAATTCCCTTAGGCTAATTTATCTAAAATATATTGACCATCTTCATAAGAAAAATCCTACTTACATCATATAATCTAAGAATTCAAATAATCAAAATCAAAAGATGGCATACTATTCAATTTCAACTAGTTCACAAAATCAATTTAGATGAAAAACAAAAAAAAAACAAGAAACTCTAACCAAGAACAATTTAATAAACAACTAAAGTAGAAAACAAATAAATCATATGGATAATAATGTTTTCATTAACAATAGGAAAACTCACAAGTTTGTAGTTGCCTTATTTGACTTGGGCTTAAGCCACGGGTATGGAGTGATGAAAAATGAAACACCTTCACCCCCTTACTAGAAAGAAATTTTTAATTGAATTCCCAAACTACCTTAAAAGCCTACATACCCACCCCCACTCCACTCCCACAATGTATTCAACCATATAATCCTTTTGATCAATCTATTTGGTCTAAAATTAATATCATTTTCGTCTAAAATTAATAGTTTAAGCTTAGTAAATCTTTTTGTTTTGTCATAAATATTTTCTAACTGTTAACCCAGTATAAAGCTATGTTTGGACATAAACTAATTTTGATCTTATAAACATTGACTTTGCAATCAACTAAGATGATTATGATTGATAACATTGTTAACCAAAGAAATTCATGTATATATACATAAGCCATTAAGAAAAGTGTTAGATTTGGTTCTTAACCACGAGGATGAAAACTGTAATTCACTCTAACTTTCGATCAAACTTTTATTTCATAAGAATGTCAAATTCATGGCCACAAATTGTCTTGAAGGTGAGATTGTACATGACGTTTTTAGAAGAACCTAAGACATCTACAGTTAAATGTATATGAGTAAGTTATTCATGTATATGAAATCAAAACTTAAAAAATGCATGTTTAAAGTATATGTTACATGTAAGGAAAGTCCATATGAGTAGGTATTTGGTCAAAATCAACAAAGTAGTACAAGTGTATTTGGCATAAATTTTGCAGTAATGAAAATAAATCAGAAATGAAAATACTACAACTGATTTGTGTATTGATGATTTGAATATAGCTTGAAGAGGAGATTTATAAAGGTGCTTGGGGTGTGCATGGGTCGGTTTTGATCAAAAACCATAATCATAACTGTGATGTCGGTTATTGGATAACCATAACCATAACCGATCGGTTATGGTGGTTATGGTTATTCGATTTTGATGGTTATAGCGGGTCGGTTATGGGTGGTTAACCGTATATTTAGCTTAACTAAAAATAGCTTAATTTTTTTAACATGAAATAAATTGTTATTGCATATTTGTATACATTAGTATATTACATAGTATTAAAAAATACATATAATCTATAATATTAATACCAATTATTATCGAATACTCAAATAAAATGATATAATACATTCCATAAATTCAAATAAAAATTCAACCAAAACCACAAAATGATATAAAGAACTGATAAGTACTAAAAATCTTCATTCAAAAATATCAAATATTAAAAATATTGTGAAAAGTCCTAAATCCTACAAAGATTTATTACATGTCGAATCTGTTCGGTTATAGTGGGTATGGAAAAAATGATAACCATAACCGACCCGCTACTTTCGGTTTTCAAAAAAACCATTAACCGACCCACCGATTTTTTATTTGGTCCGGTTTTTTCGGTTCGATTTTATCGGTTAACTCGATTATGGTTCGATTAATTCGGTTTTTTGCAATATTTAAAGAGTGAGACACAAAAGGCCTGACCATCGCATTAAAAGTTTGAAAACAAATAATTCAATTTCCATTTTAACCCTTACAAGTCTATCGTTGAAAAAGTCCAACGGTTGTTGATCCATAAAAGTATCTTTCAGCAACAAATATAAAAATAAGCAAAGCAATAGACATATCTATAGAATACATTATGTGAATGGTTCATGCCTCATGCGTTATGTTTAGATTTTGAATCATACAATATATTATCAGAATTTATATCTTTTGAATTGACATTTTGTTACGGATATGATTTTTAACAACGGACGTTAAAATATGATTGTTATAATTTGATTAAATGACCAATTTATCTCAACCCTATATTTCATAATTAGACAAAAGATCAAATACAAATAATCTTAACATACTAAACATACAAATGGAAGGAAAACTAAAAAAGACAAGGTAGCATTTTTGTAATTACCACCAGCTATCAAAGTTACTATACAAATGTGAACTCAACCAAAAATACCTAAAAAACACAATTTTTTTTAATATTTTTTATAAAAAAAAATCGCTACATTTTGTTAGCAAAAAAAAAAAAAAAATTTGCTGCTACTAAAAGTAGCGATTTTTTAATAAAAAATGTTTAAAAAATACAATAATTTGTGTGTGTGTTTTTTTTTTTATTTTTTTAAGTTTTTTGGGGGTTTAGTTTTTAGCATTTTAGCTTGGGTGGGGGGTGTTAGGTTTTTTTTTTTTTTTTTTTTTTTTTTTGGGGGGGGGGGGGGGGGGGGGAGGAGGAGGGGTTAGGTTTTTTTTAGGTTTTTTAGGTATATTTGTAGAGTAACTTTGATAGTTATTGATAATTACAAAAATGACACATTGTCTTTTTGAGTTTTCCTTCAATTAGTATGTTTAGTATGTTAAGATTATTTGTATAAGAACTTTCCCCTTCATAATTAAAGATTGTTCCTAAAATTAAATGGAATCCGATCCTTATACCTACCTTTTTTTGTCCGATAGAAGCTAATGGATTTATTTTGGTTGTTTAAAGTAGAGAGAGGTTACTCGTCTTGATGTTGCTCCTAGCTACTCATACTTGACTATATAGTTATTCCAATATCATTCATAATCAAGGGCGTAACGCTAACATAATTTGAATCTCCTTTTAAAAAATCAAATGTCTAACAATGTAAAAACTTTCTGGTTAGGAATGTAATTTCTGATACTTAATAATAATAGCATAACATCTAGCTGATCGTGTAACTTAGTAACTGTGTATATGGTATCTTTAAATATATAATATGGTTTATGTATTTTCTATAATATCCAAAAGTAGTATCGTATCTTTAAATAAAACTTTCAACACAGGATAAATTAATTCAACCTAAAAGAGAGAAAATTACATTGAAATTAGGGCTGTAAACGAACCAAACGTTCGGCGAACAGTTCGTGAACCGTTCGGTGAGAAGTTCGTTTGTGTTCGTTCGTTCGTTTATTAAACAAACGAACACGAACAAGAAATTTCGTTCGTTTAGTTAAATGAACAAACATGATCAGAGGTCGTGTTCGTTCGTTTATGTTCGTGAACGTTCGGTAACGTGTTCGATAGTTAATTAGTGTTTTTAGTTTTTATATTTATTTAAATACTTCAAAATTTTGACAATTTAAATATCTAATAAGTGTCAGTGTACTATATATTTTGTTCCCGAAAAATTGTTTGTGTTCGTTTGTTTCCATTTGTGTTCATGAACATTAGTTTGTGCTCATTTGTGTTCGTCAATGTTTGTTTTTGTTCGTTGCCTAAAATTAACAAACGAACACGAACAAGTTCATTTCCTTAACAAACGAACACAAACATAAAATCTCGTTTGATAAGTGTTCGTGAACGGTTCGCGAACATATATATTTCTTAACAAACGAACACGAACAAGGTCATGTTCGTGTTCGTTCGGTTCGTTTGCAGCCCTAATTGAAATATAAGGTAAAACCACTATTCCTTTTTAATAGTAAAACAAAGTCTTTTAAAAACTACAACTGTTGCTACAACAAATATAAGACCAAGGATAGTGATTAGACTGGTTAGACAAAAGGGTTCAAGGGTTTCGGTTGTCTAACGCAGGTCGTAGGGTTGGATCACTTTGTTATTGCTTGCCTTGAATTCTGGATTGAAGAATATTCAACCCAGAATGTTTGTGTGCAATGTGATTGTATTAAAGTAAGTGAAGAATAGAACATGTAAGGAACAAGTTCTAGAGAGAAGAAGTGAGATTTCTGGAAGTGGCGAGCTGAATGACAATGTGTTGTCATTTATAGAGAATGGGCAAACTATAAGGAGAAACATTTCACTAGTGATCCAAGGTTGCAGTGGAGGGCTTGCCCTTTTTGGTAGGTTGAAGGCTTCGAACCTACAGGTAAAAGGATGTCTCTTTCCACATGCTCCTTTTGCGACTGGATGGGAGAGATCACACGTAAAGTGTGATGTAACCTGTCATTGTTTTGTGCTTTTTGCTATTCACAACAGCTGGTTGACTCTGAACCCTTTTACCTTTCAACCCTTTAAGTTGTATTGCACTTTTAGCCAGTTTATTAAGCTTGAGCTACCCACGTCATCAGCCCCCCAAGTCATAGGTGTTTGGGGTGTAAGCTCAAAGGCTTCTTACTTTTGCACAACACTGTTATTTGTTAAAAGGATTCAAGGCTTCAAGGCTTGAAGGGATCTGGGCTTCGTGTTTTGGGCGGCGAAACCGCTGGGTTTAAATTTGAAAAAATAGGTGATTTGACTGATTGGACGGTTTTTCTGCAGACGGCGGTTTTTAGTTCCCTAGGTAATAATAGTAACCGTCAGGTCCTCATTTATGTACTCATTTATCAAGAGAAACTAACTTTACTCATTTCTCTCAAACACTTTCAAGTTTCATCAAACAATCTCTCTTCTGTCCAGGTTAGTTTTTCTTTATCTTTTTTCCCTTTTTCCTTCGATCGTCGCTCATGGGTGCCCGAAAGGATCAACCTTTTAGTTATTCTCGCCTTACTCAAGAAGAGGTTGATGCATTTTGCACACAATGGGGAATCGATCCAGAATTTAATCCGGTGGCTACGGTGCCACCGGGTTTGGACAAATCTATCGATCAATGTCATGTCGGTTCCATTGCTTTGTATTGCCGTCATTTTGAGTTTTCAAACCTCCGTCACCCATTTTCTGTTTTTGTTCTCAATGTTTTAGAATATTACCGTGTTTCTTTCGGTCAATTACACCTCCAGGGCCTCGCTAGGGTTTTGCACTTCGAGGTTGTGTGTCGGGCTATGGGGTATGATCTGTCTTTGTTATCGTTTCGCCGTTTCTTCCGTTTTGCTAAGAACGACGATTGGTTTACTTTCGAGACGTCTCAAGTTGACGCATGTTTGATTTCGTCTATGGTGACCACCCTTGGTTCTTGGAAAGACCGGTTCTTTTGGGTTTCTGAGTCGATTGTTACGTTTAAAATGGTTTGGAGGCATCCGGATGTTGTCCTTAATGAACTGGAACCCTCTGAATCCGAGTTGGAGAGTTGGTTTTTAAAATCCATCAGGGCATGTCCTTCGAGGCTTCGTCCCTTTCCTGAACACTTGTTAGTGTTAATGCGTATTAGCAAGTTGTGGGATAAACCGGATCGAGATCCTGTACTCATGAGGGGTGGTAAGGGTATGCATTTTACTTTGTTGATTTCTTTATTGTTTCTCCATATCTTTACTTGTCACACCCATATTTTCCACGTGTCACCGGTGGGCCCGGTGGGGGAGTATCGTGACGTAGTTGATATCATCATAGTCAAACAACACAATATATATAAATGCACAGCGGAAGCAAAAGATAAATATATTACAATCCGAATATAAAGTAATATCCAGTATTACAACGGAAAGTAAAGGATCCACAGGCGGATCAAAATAAAAAGGAAAACTGTTCAACAGACTTTGACATCTAGAGCTTGCGAGACTTGAGTAATGATGCCTGGAGTAGCCAGCCTATTTCGTCTAGCACCTGCACTTAGCCTTTTTGGAAAATACGTCAGTTTACACTGGTAAATACAACTCAACTGACTCATTTAGAAAAGAGTTTGAAAATTGATTTGAATGCACTTCGGCAAAAACATCTTTTATAACTTGGGACAATTATTAAAATAATCATGTATACAGTTTTATTTATTTGTCGTCCATCAGGGCCGGTTAGAAGAGCCGGACAAGATTAACTGACACGCCACAGGTATAATGCCCACAAGGTTGATTCCTTTAGTGGATTACCAGTTTTTACATAATGCATCTGTCAGGTGTACGCCTACACCCCGTGCTTAGGTCGTGGCCATTTCGTAAAATGATGCCAAGGATATCCGGGACATGGTCATTTAACCCCCAAAAGCCATACACCAAATAATACATATTAAATAGGTTATGTAAATACACCAATCACAATCCGATTTAAATGACTACATACACCCGACCAAGCGGTACTTTTATAGTGTCGTATCCCAAGCCCGTATAGGGAAAATAAGTTAAGAGTATTTACCTGAGCAAAGTATAAATCAAATACAGCAAGTGCATGTATCTTTTACTGGGCTCCTAATCTGGAACGAAGGTTTTAATAACCTATTAGAATCCTAACGGGTCTTTAATTAAGCTTAAACTTAGACCGGTTAGCTTTCAAAAGGAATATACGGTTCAAACGCGTGATAAAGCGAAGACCGGTTTAGAATGTGGTTTTGACTCGACAAGCTTGTATGCTTGTTTAATATGGGTAACTTAAACACATTCTGGATTTTGAGACCAAAAAGACCCGTTTCGGCTAATATATGTGAACTAGTCACATAAGCCGATCCGAACGCGTAAAGTGCGTAACGAGTAACCAATTGACTCATATACAGGTTTCCTAAGTTAATATGTTTTGATATCAGTAGGATACCTTCCATTATGCCCAAAACGAGTTTAATCTCAAAATAAGCCCCGTAGGGGTATTTTGGTCATTTATAGGGTTATAAAAGAGTTTAAGTATTAACCTGAGTTACAGGTCTGATATAATCAGAAAAAATACTTAATTTACTAAGTTATAATAGTAGGGTATTGCATATATGTGAAATTTATCAATTATAACCAAATTATGCACCGTAGGGGCATTTTGGTAATTTCACATAAGCTTAAAAGCTCAAAACTGAAGTCTGAGTTAAACAACTTTTACTTACTGTTAAAATATTATAATTTACCTAAAATATCAGTAGGTATCAACCCTTGTATGTTTAAAATAGTTTTAGTACATACTATGCGTTAAAAACGCTTAAAAAGGCGATTAGGAGCCGTTTCCGAGTTCTATATAGAAAGCTGATATTTTTATTATTCCAGAAGGTTCAAAATAATGTATTTATCATATAAAATCAGTAGCAAAAGGTTTGGGGTCAAAAAGATATGTAAAACTCATTTTATAGCCCAAAAGGGCAAAACCGACAATTACCGGATTAAGCTTATAACTCTAAGTTATGCTCAGCCTAAAATTAATTAAAAATCTTCAAAAATCCCAAAATAATATATTACATCAGTGGGTAAAAATTTTGATATCAAAAAGTGGGTTTAAATAGGCTATATGCTAATTATGCCGTTTAATCGCTAAAAAGCTTTCTAATTACGCTAATGAGCATAACTCTCAATCTACACCTCAAACTGATGTCAAATTTTGGGTACAAGTTTATATATCAGTAACTAAGGTTTCTACTCTTTTACATTTTTAAAAATCACGTTTTATGGTGAAAAGGGCATAATGGTCAACATATAGGCAATTAACGGAATCATGCATTTTAATTGGTTAACTAATGAACCAAGGTGTATAATCACAGAGGGTTATACTAGCATGTAACCTGGTCCTAAGGAAGCTCTAAGGCATTTCCAAATCATACTAAATCGGGTCAGAACTGAAGTCAAAGCAAAAGTCAAAGTTTTGCGACTTTCGGTTCCGAACCGGGTCTAAACAGAAAATTGTCGGGTTGAACATGTTTAGACATGTTCTTACACTAATTACCAAGTTATATTAATGATCAAACAGGTTGTATGGGTTCTACATTGCTAATTATGCATAAATTGGAAAATAAGTATTTTGTTGACTTTTTAATAACAAGTTTGACCCGACATTTGACCTAGTTAGAGTGGGAATCAGAGGGTGTCCTTTTAAGGGTTTATTGCCCACATAATTAGCAACTTATAACTACTTTCAATTCGACTAATCACTGGACCATTAGTGATTAATCATGAAGTCAACCGTTAATTACGACGGTTTGACTTTTAAGCTAAAACTAAGCAAAAACTCAACTAAGAAAGGTTAAGCATACTTACCAAAGTCTAATGCACTATTAGGGATGACTTGGGTCTGCTCCTATGCTCCAGGAAGCTCCACAAGTGCAGATGGAATGGTGTGCTCAGAATGTTGCAACATGAAGGCTTTATATAGTGATTTTAATCCATTAGATTGTTGACAACTCATGCTACCATGGATCCCAGATCATTTACAAGTGCCCCTAAGGCCTAGGAACATGTAGGGGTCGCCCATGAAGTGAAAATATCTGATCTAAGTCGGTTCCAAGGCTGAACAGCCAACATTCACGATTTGCTGCATCTGGGCAACCCTTACGGACCGTAAGGGTGGATCTTTACGGTCCGTAAGCCAGTTATCAGGGCAAAAATATTTCTTTTAGTGTGCATCCTTGGCTCTTGGTCCTTCGAAAGGTCAATCCACCTTTATTCTTGCATTTTGAGCCCCTCAATTTTACTTATAAGGGCTTCAAGTCTTATACCCACTTTGTTAAGTCCTTGATTAACTTGGTTATCACCCGAAAAGTCATAATTTTCAACGTTGACGCTTTAACCCCTCGTATACGAATTTGATCATAACTTTCTCATATGATAAGGAAACTTTATGAAATTTTTACCACACATTCTAGTGAGCATAATTTACCGTTACAAAGCTTTGGGTTTGCTAAAAAGTCACTCAGAGGTATACTTTAAACATGTTGACACATTTAACCCCTGTAGTTTGTAATCTCTCACTTTCTTTCATATTTAGCTTCGTATGATCCATGATTTATTCGTTTGAAGGTATGAGTATCATGTAGGGTTACTGAAAGGTATATTTATTCACTGTTGACATTTTTAACCCATATATTCACATACTTTCCATGTTTGTCAACTTTAGTCCTTCTAGAGTATACTTTCACACGTTCAAACTTATGACACGTGTCAATACATTATAGGACGTGAATTTTCGAGGTGTTACATCCTCACCCCCTTAAAAGAAATCTCGACCTCGAGATTTACTGAAATAAATAAGGGTACTTTTCTTTCATTGTGGACTCTACCTCCCACGTGAACTCGGGACCTCTACGGGCATCCCATTTAACCTTTACTATAGGTACATGCTTCCTTCGAAGCTTCTTAACCCGTCGATCCTCAATCGACAAAGGTTTTTCCACAAATTTCAAGCTCTCATCTATGTGCACATCTGTATGCGGTATGACTAGTGATTCATCAGCGAAACACTTCTTCAGATTGCAGATGTGGAATACATTATGAATACCACTGAGCTCTTCAGGTAAGTTTAACTTATAAGCAACTGATCCGACACATTTGATGACCTCGAATGGTCCTATGTATCTCGTGCTTAACTTACCTTTCTTACCAAATCGCATCACTCCCTTCCAGGGTGATACTTTAAGCAGTACTTTTTCACCTACCTCGAATTTCAGAGGTTTATGCTTTAGATCCCTGTAGCTTTTCTGCCTATCCCTGGCAGCTTTCAGGCGGTCACGAATCTGGACAATCTTGTCCATTGTTTCAAAGACCCAGTCAGGTCCTGATAATTGAACTTCCCCTACTTCTGCCCAACAAATAGGCGTTCTGCACTTTCTACCATATAATGCCTCAAAAGGCGCATCCTTAATGCTCGTATGGTAGCTATTGTTATAGGAGAACTCAATCAATGGTAGGTGGTTATCCCAACTACCACCTAAATCAATTACACATGCACGAAGCATGTCTTCCAATGTTTGGATGGTACGCTCACTCTGTCCGTCCGTCTGAGGATGGTAAGCCGTACTAAAATTTAAGCGTGTGCCCAAAGATTGTTGGAAACTTTTCCAAAAATGTGACGTATATCTGGTATCTCTGTCAGAGATAATAGACACAGGTACGCCATGTAGAGATACAATCTTATCTACGTACAACTGGGCTAACATGTCGGAGCTATAAGTCTCCTTAATGGGTAGGAAATATGCTGACTTAGTCAGTCTATCTACTATTACCCATATAGTATCATTGCCTTTCCTTGTCTTTGGCAACTTGGTGATGAAATCCATTGTCACCATTTCCCACTTCCATGTGGGAAGTTCAGGCTGTTGTAGCAAACCTGACGGCTTTTGATGTTCAGCTTTGACTTGTGCACACGTCAAACATTTAGCTACATAGGTAGCTATAGACTTCTTCAAGCCTATCCACCAAAAATTTGCCTTTAGGTCCTGGTACATTTTATCAGCTCCAGGATGAACGGGATATTTAGAACTGTGGGCTTCCTGGAGAATAACATCTCGAAGTCCTCCATAAACTGGAACCCATATTCGTCCATTCAAACTCAGGATTCCGTCATTGCCATAGGATAACTGCTCCTCAGTTACCCCTAGCTTTTCATTAGGATAGTTAGTGTAACACCCCGGCCGGAGGCGGAAAAGCCAAAGGTGTCACGAAACTTGATAGAATGCATTTGAGCACATGGAGATTATGTTAAGTTGAAATATAATTTAAGTTTAGTTCAATAGATTGCATTCACATCTGAAAAATATAAGAGTACATAAACAAATACAACATAAATTGTTTCATAAATGATAAATTTGGATTTAATCTAAGGCATATGTCTTGATCAATCCTATGTAAAATGTTCTTGCAAATCCTGTCATCAAACATTGTCACCTGAAACATATGTTAGGGAAAATATTTGGGTCAACAAACGGTTGAGTGAATTCATAGGTTTTGTTTTGCAAAAACTGTTAATGTGATATAGATAAAGTTTCAACAAAAGTGGTTGTCGATATGTCTTTATAGCAAAAGAGTAATACATGTAGTTACTTAGTGGTACATTCAAACCTATGACAATACTCGGAAATATCATCCATCCTTCCTTGTATGTATGTATGTATGTATGTATGTGGCTCCAACAAAAACAACAAAATTGCAAAGTTGGAAGTTTGGATGGGGTGTCAATCCTATAGCGCTATAATACAACCGATGGGATTATGCAAGTTGATGAACGTAAACTTCTTAAAGCAAACAACAAAGTATTAAGCAAATGCAAAAACAATAGGGGAAACCACAAATAGCAAATAGTTTGTATCACATTGTAACATATGTATCATCCCAAAAATAATGTAAAAAGGGACTATGAACTCACCTTGAGTGTGGTAAGTCCAACAAGTAAGTTTAATGTAAGAGTTTGTGGAAACAAGATCCAACGTCACTCTAATCGTTTGAACATGCATCAATATAAAGTTTGTATTAATAATAATGTTTAATTGTATAAAAAGGAAATTCTTAAATCTATAGGTTTCGGTATGGTTTGTCTAAATGGTAACTATAAGGTTTGGATAACCTAATAGAGAACTCGAAAAATGAATAAGGAATTATATATGAAAAATATTTCTTTGACATAAATAATTAAATTATATGCGTACATAATTGAGTTACTACAAACATAATGAATCAATTATATTCGAATTGTATAATTAGTTTAACATAAATAATTATACCAAAATATTTCATAAGTGATATAATTAATTTATAACTTATAATTGAATTTAGAAGTACAAAAATATATAATTATTTGGTAAATGATAATTATATAGTTTAAAGAATAACTATGATAATTATATAACTAATTATCAAAATAATTAATTTAAATCCGAATAATAAAAAATAACATTTTTAATTATTGAACTTTAATATTACTGATTTAAGATAATTATTACAGTTTGAAATCATTTTAAATAAATAGAATGAATTAAAATGATTATAATAACAATAAATAAGTTTATATAAGTTTAATTATCTAAATAATTAATTATAATAAAAATTCAGATTCTAAATTTATATAAACTCATTATAATGCATATTTTGTCATAAAAATAATTTTGGATAAAAAAAATTATATAGTTATATAATTTAATTACATTAAATTAAACTATATTTACAAGTAAAAATACTGATTTAATTATATAAATATCAAAATTATATAAAATATCAGTAAAAATATTATTTTTGTAAAGTTTAGCATTTAAAATAATTTGTATAAAAATTTCGGTATTTATTTCATAAAAATGGATTTATTATGAATTATTTATTATTAAACTGTTTTAATATTATAAAAATTAGTTTTATAAATAATTTTACAGATTTTATATTTTATATAAAGGTAACAATATATAATAAAGTTATAAAAATTATAAAAAGGTTAAAAGGGTTAAAAATAAAATACTTAAAAACAAATGCAGACCCTAAGGTTCGAACTTGGGTCAATGCTGTAACCAAACAGAGTCTTAACCACTGGGCTACGCTTCTGTTTGTATTTGGTTTAGGACTGCTAAACTTATAACCAAACAGGACCTGGTCATCTTCTCCAAAGAGAAGTCAAAGTCAGAAGTCTAAGTCAATCAGAAAGTCAAACTCGTGATTTCTACGGGCAAACCTATGTTATATCTAAATTAAATTCTAGGAATCGTTCTATAGGCATAAACTAACTAATTGACACAAGAAAAACTAACCGGTATTGACGAAAAAGACGGTTGACAAAGATTCCAGCAAAAAAGTAACTATTCCGACGAGTTGCAGGTTTTAATCCGACGATTTCGGGTGTTCAAGTGTTTGTAAATGGTGTGAAATATTGTTAGGAATGTAGGGAACTTAAATACACGAAGTTTGGATCTCAAATTCAACAAAACTTAGTGGATTAGATCTACTTTAATTTTTATAAAAATTCTTTTTCTTTTGAGTGTTTTGACACCATAATGTGTCGTTTGAATGATTGGAACGAGTTGGGATGGGTTGGGAACATGTGGGTAAGCTTTACAGATCAAAAAGATGGATTAAAATAGGTTTTCGTGAGTTTTTTTGTTCAAAACCGCGACCTGCGGATCTGGATTAATAAATTCAGTTCGATTTAACATGTATATATATAAAATACGATCCATAATTAAAAACATACAAGCTGGTAGACCAGCTGGTTTGGCCGTGTAGTGTGTGGCTGGTCTGACGCGGGTTCGAGTCCTGCTGATGTCCGGTTTTCAAGGTTTTCCTTAAAACCTTTTTATTTTTTCCTTAAAACCTTTTTATTTAAATAAATTTGAATTTACACTTAGGTCCCTGTGGTTTCAGAATTACTTAATTAATCCCTGAAACAGTTTAACTTAAAAACTAACTAAGTTAGTTTCTTAAATAAAAATCCTTTATAAAAAAAATAACCCGGTTAGAGTTATTTGGTTAAAATAGTTTGGAAAATGACAATATTAGTCCCTAAAGTCCAAGTTTTAATTAATGACCAAAAGGACCCTAAACTTTTTAGTTTTCAATATTTACATTTTTAACCCGAACTTACAAGATTTCAAAAATGACTTTTTAGTCCCCGGACTTTTGTACTTTCTAAAAATGACGGTTTTAGTCCTCGGACTTAAAATCAACGTTTTCAAGCAAGTTTCAAGGAATGTAGATTTGGTCCCTCAAGTGTGTGATGCATCGCAGTAAACTACGAATTCTTCGGTACCTTTAGGCAATGTCAGTACTGGGGCATTGCTCAACTTCTGCTTCAGAATATCGAAGGATTCTTGCTGCTTAGGTCCCCAGTCAAACTTAATCTTCTTACGCGTCAGCGAAGTCAGGGGTGCAGCAATCCTTGAGAAGTTCTCAATAAATCGCCTATAATATCCTGCCAAACCTAGAAAGCTACGAATCTCTGTAGGCGTTTTTGGCTCTTGCCAATTCATGACAGCTTCAACTTTAGCGTGATCCACTTGGATACCACGCTCACTAACAACATGTCCAAGAAATTGGACTTCTCGAAGCCAGAATTCACACTTCGAGAATTTGGCATAAAGCTTCTCCTGTTGAAGCAGAGAAAGATTACATCGAAGATGCTTCTCATGATCAGCTTGGTTCTTCGATTAGATGAGGATGTCATCAATGAAGACGATGACAAATTTGTCTAAGTAAGGCTTGCAGACGCGATTCATGAGATCCATGAATGCGGCAGGTGCATTAGTGAGCCCAAAAGGCATCACTAGGAACTCGTAATGACCATAACTAGTCCTAAATGCAGTCTTGTGTACATCTTCATCTTTAACCTTCAATTGGTGATAGCCTGACCTCAAATCGATCTTGGAGAAGTAACTTGCCCCTTGCAGTTGATCGAACAGGTCGTTGATCCTGGGCAATGGATACCTATTCTTGATAATGACTTTGTTAAGCTCACGGTAATCGATGCACAGACGCATCGATCCATCCTTCTTCTTGACAAACAAGATTGTCACTCCCCATAGAGACGAACTAGGTCTAATAAAACCTTTGGCTAGCAAATCATCGAACTGCGTCCTCAATTCCTTCATCTCTGTTGGTGCCAATCTATAAGGCGCTCTCGCGACAGGAGCTGCTCCGGGGATGATGTCGATTCTGAATTCTACTTGCCTATCTGGTGGTAGACCAAGTAGTTCTTCAGGAAATACTGCAGGGTATTCAGAAATAACTGGAATATCTTCAACCTTGGGTTTATGCTCATCAATAGTCACTTGTGCCATGTAGATGACACAACCCTCCTTCAAACACCTAGACGCCTTGAGCATAGACACTTGCTCAGGTAGTCCATATTGGGTATCTCCCTGACTGGTAAGTGGCTCACCAGACGGAGTCTTGATCACCACTTGTTTCTTATTGCACACTATCTGGGCTTGGTTACGAGATAACCAATCCATGCCTATCACTATGTCAAAACCGGCTAACTTCAAAGGAAGTAAGGATAGTGGAAAAGAGTGGTTCCTAATGGATATAACACATCCATCTAATATGGTTGACGCGGTTTCTAAGGTACCATCCGCTAATTCCACCTCATATTTCACGCTTAGGGTTTTAACAGGCAATTTCAACAATTCACAAAACTTATTATCTACAAACGACTTATCAGCGCCTGAATCAAAAAGTACCCTTGCATAGACATCATTGATGAGAAAGGTACCTGTGATTACGTTGCCATCCTGGACTGCCTCCTTTGCATCCATTCGAAAGACCCTTGCATTGGTCTTCTTGACCTCTTCAGGATTCTTGGCGTATTTAGGGCAGTTGGTTTTGATATGCCCTTTCTCATTGCAATTGTAGCATGTGGCATCTCTTATCTTCTTGCACTCTATCGTCTTGTGCTCTTTAGACTTGCATATCCCACATGCAGGTGCTCCTGACTTAGAATTGGACTCAAGTCTGCACTTTCCAAAGTGGCGTTTTTGGCAAGTCGTGCACTTTGGCTTTTCCTCTGTTCGCTGACTATTCTTTCCAAACCCAAACTTCTTAGAATCGGTGTTTCCCTTGTGCTTCTTCTCTGACCCTCGTGAGTTACCATCCTCACGTTTCCTCTTACTTTCTTTAGATTTCTTTAGCGATCTCAACCTGACCGCATCTAAAGTAAGGGACAGAGAGAGATCAGCTGTTGACTGAAACGTAGCAGGTCTTGAAGCCTTAACACTGGCTTTGATTTCTGGGGCTAAACCCCCAATGAAGCAAGCAATTCTCTTGGGTTCTGGTGTTACTAGGTAAGGAACCAGTCTGGACAGGGTATTGAAACTGGTGAGGTAAGCTTGACAATCTAAGTTTGTCATCACCAATGATAAGAAATCAGATTCAATTCTTTCGACCTCGTGTTGAGGGCAGTAGTTCTCCATAATGAGAGCAACAAACTGCTCCCATGACATGTTGTAGAGCGGGATCTTCCCAGCAGCTTGAATGAGAGACTTCCACCACGCTAATGCCTCTCCCTTGAACGATTGGGATACATACTTCACTACATCCCTTTCAGCACAACTGCTGATGTCAACCACTATGTCCATCTCATCAACCAGGTCATAAAATCAATTGCCCCTTTCTCCCTCAGTGAAATCCCGGGGTTTGCAGGAAACAAAGTATTTATAGGTACAGGACTTGGTACGTGTTTCATTATCGAACACTAACCTCTTGGATGGAACACTGTGTTGAATAGATGAATGTCGATCATCATCCTTCTTTGGTTCTTCCTTTTTGGAGGGCGGCTTGCTGTGAGCCTCCGAATGTGTTTTAGGGACAGACTTAGAGTGGGGTACAGATGAGGCTTTACTATGAGTTCCACTATACTCTCTGAATTGCTCCTCTACAGCTTTAGATACAGCTGTATCAATCAGTGTACGAAGTTCTCCTCTGGTTATATTAATCTTATCATCATCGCGGTTTTCCAGAGGATGACTGTTTATCTCGTCAGAGTCAGCCATGTAGGTAGTTTTAATTGCTACAAAAAGAAAAAAATAAGGGCAAGGTTTATTTAGAAGCCCATACAGTACTATCGTTCTTGACGATTTATTAACCATGTTTTTAATACACATTTTAGTTAATTTGTTAAATATAAAATTGTTCAGGATCTTTATCATAATCCTAAATTATAAGTTAATAATAGCACAAAAGGCCTAGTCACGTAGACAAGTTTAATTTTATAAGCCATGATTTCAGAGAATCGAGGCATTAAGGTTTGAATCAAAGTTCATTACCTTTTCTTGACAGGGAGTCGTAAGCTACCACTGTCTTTAGTCTCAGAGGACGTTAATTATAGCCCGTAGGCACTTCATCCTTAAGGGATGATTATATAAATAAGGGAAATTAAAAATAACCCATTTAAGAATGACTCATGTGATTTTATCGTATCACATTTTGTCAAGCATGATAATAGGCTTTCAGATATTTAACAAAGATTTGAATCTCTTGAAAAAAGTTTTACCATCTTGGCCATGTCTATAATGACATTTAGGCTAGGTTTTACCCTTTAGATTCTTTTTAATAATTAACGCAGAACAATTTCTAAATTGAAATGTTAACAAGGATCTGAATCTAATTGTGGAACTACCATCTTGGCCTTGTCTTAACTTGACACATGGGCTAGGTCTTGTTCTTTTTAGATTTTGCCATTTTATTATAATGGTAGATCTTATAATATAGGAATGATATTTTAAACATAATCGTCCCATTAAAATTTAACAAGTATATGGCTGCCCTAAACGGGACTTCTTAATAGAAAATGACTTGCCCATGCAAGGGCTAATCAGAAAATAAAAAAGAAGCAATCAAAAGACAATGAAACGAATTAGGATTAGTCCTATGTTCTTGTCTAGACTCAAGGATGTGCATCTGTGTAACTGAGATTAAACACAAAAGGCTAGTGTTTAATTCACTCAGTGTTGGCTCTGATACCAACCTGTCACACCCCTATTTTCCACGTGTCACCGGTGGGCCCGGTGGGGGAGTATCGTGACGTAGTTGATATCATCATAGTCAAACAACACAATATATATAAATGCACAGCGGAAGCAAAAGATAAATATATTACAATCCGAATATAAAGTAATATCCAGTATTACAACGGAAAGTAAAGGATCCACATGCGGATCAAAATAAAAAGGAAAACTGTTCAACAGACTTTGACATCTAGAGCTTGCGAGACTTAAGTAATGATGCCTGGAGTAGCCAGCCTATTTCGTCTAGCACATGCACTTAGCCTTTTTGGAAAATACGTCAGTTTACACTGGTAAATACAACTCAACTGACTCATTTAGAAAAGAGTTTGAAAATTGATTTGAATGCACTTCGGCAAAAACATCTTTTATAACTTGGACAATTATTAAAATAATCATGTATACAGTTTTACTTATTTGTCGTCCATCAGGGCCGGTTAGAAGAGCCGGACAAGATTAACTAACACGCCACAGGTATAATGCCCACAAGGTTGATTCCTTTAGTGGATTACCAGTTTTTACATAATGCATCTGTCAGGTGTACGCCTACACCCCATGCTTAGGCCGTGGCCATTTCGTAAAATGATGCCAAGGATATCCGGGACATGGTCATTTAACCCCCAAAAGCCATACACTAAATAATACATATTAAACAGGTTATGTAAATACATCAATCACAATCCGATTTAAATGACTACATACACCCGACCAAGCGGTACTTTTATAGTGCTGTATCCCAAGCCCGTATAGGGAAAATAAGTTAAGAGTACTTACCTGAGCAAAGTATAAATCAAATACAGCAAGTGCACGTATCTTTTACTCGGCACCTAATCTGGAACGAAGGTTTTAATAACCTATTAGAATCCTAACGGGTCTTTAATTAAGCTCAAACTTAGACCGGTTAGCTTTCAAAAGGAATATATGGTTCAAACGCGTGATAAAGCGAAGACCGATTTAGAATGTGGTTTTGACTCGACAAGCTTGTATGCTTGTTTAATATGGGTAACTTAAACACATTCTGGATTTTGAGACCAAAAATGGTTCAACCCGTTTCGGCTAATATATGTGAACTAGTCACATAAGCCGATCCGAACGCGTAGAGTGCGTAACGAGTAACCAATTGACTCATATACAGGTTTCCTAAGTTAATATGCCTTAAATATGTTGTGATATTAGTAGGATACCTTCCATTATTGTAACACCTCGAAAATTCACGTCCTAAAATGTGTTCACACGCGTCATAAGTTTGAACGTGTGAAAGGATGTTCTTGAAGGACTAAAGTTGACAAACCTGGAAAGTATGTAAATATACGGGTTCTAAATGTCAACAGTGAATAAATATATTTTACATTAACCCTACATGATGCTCATACCTTCAAACGAATAAATCATGGATCATACGAAGTTAAATATGAAAGAAAGTGAGAGATTACAAACTACAGGGGTTAAATGTGTCAACATGTTTAAGTTATACCTCTGAGTGACCTTTTAGCAAACCCGAAGCTTTGTAACTGTTAATTATGCTCACTAGAATGCACGATTTAAATTTCATAAAGTTTTGTTATCATATGAGAAAGTTATGATCAAATTCGTATGCGAGGGGTTAAAAGCGTCAACGATGAAGTTTAGGACTTTTCGGGTGACAATAAAGTTAACCGAGGACTAAACAAAGTGGGTATATGTCTTGAAGCCCTTATAAGTCAATTTGGAGGGTTCAAAGTGCAAGAATTAAAGTCGAAGCAAAGTTTCCAAGAGCCAAGGACCAAAACATAAAAATAAAAAACATTCACATTTGATCAGATGGGGCGTCGCGCCACGCGAGGACCCAGGGGGTCTACGCGTGCCGCGAGGGGCCTTCTGCTCCGAAATTTTTGGGTTCTTGTCTTCCAACTCCATTCTAACCGACTCTAATCCGATTTTCCACATCTTGCACGACCCCTAAACAACCCCTAGACACTTAGGGACATCTGGAGATGATCCATGGCCATTGGTAGGCTTGTGTGTCAATGATCCATGAGATTTAGAGCACTATATAAAGGCCTTATGTTGCAACATTGCAACCTCACCTTCCTTCAGCATTTCTGATCATTTCTGGAGCTCCAAAGCAGACTCAAGTGATCACAAATCGTGCATAGGACTTCAGTAAATTTGCTTAACCTTTCTTAGTTAAGTTTTTGCTTAGTTTTAGCTTAAAAGTCAAACCGTCGTAATTAACGGTTGACTTAGCGATTAATCATTGATGGTCCAGTGATTAGTCGAATTGAAAGTAGTTATAAGTTGGTAATTATGTGGGCAATAAACCCTTAAAAGGGCACCCTCTGATTCCCATTCTAACTAGGTCAAATGTCGGGTCAAACTTGTTATTAAAAAGTCAACAGAATGCTTAAGTTTCAATTTATGCATAATTAGCAATGTAGAACCCATACCACCTGTTTGATCATTAATATAACTTGGTAATTAATGTAAGAACATGTCTAAACATGTTCAACCCGACAATTTTCAGTAGAGACCCGGTTCGGAACCGAAAGTCGCATAATTTGACTTTTGCTTTGACTTTCAGTTCAGACCCGTTTAAGCTTGTTTTAGAAATGCCTTAGAGCTTTATTAGAACCAGGTTACATGCTAGTATAACCCTCTGTGATTATACACCCTGGATCATTAGTTATCCAATTAATACGCATGATTCCGTTAATTGCCTATATGTTGACCATTATGCCCTTTTCACCATAAAACGTGATTTTTGAAAATGTAAAAGAGTAGAAACCTTAGTTACTGATTTATAAACTTGCACCCAAAATTTGACATCAGTTTGAGGTGTAGATTGAGAGTTATGCTCGTTAGCGTAATAAGAAAGCTTTTTAGCGATTAAACGACATAATTAGCGTATAGCCTATTTAAACCCACTTTTTGGTATCAAACTCTTTACCCACTGATGTAATATATTATTTTTGGATTTTTGAAGATTTTTAATTAATTTTAGGCTGAGCATAACTTAGGGTCATAAGCTTAATTCGTTAATTGTCGGTTTTGCCCTTTCGGGCTATAAAATGAGTTTTACATATCTTTTTGACCCCAAACCTTTTGCTACTGATTTTATATGATAAATAAATTATTTTAAACCTTCTGGAATAATAAAAATATCAGTTCTCTATATAGAACCCGGAAACGGCTTCTAATCGCCTTTTTAAGCGTTTTTAACGCCTAGTATGTACTAAAACTATATTAAACATACAAAGGTTGATACCTACTGATATTTGAGGTAAATTATAATATTTAAACAGTAAGCAAAAGGTTTTTAACTCGGACTTCAGTTTTGAGCTTTTCGGCTTATGTGAAATTACCAAAATGCCCCTACGGTGCATAGTTTGGTTATAATTGATAAATTTCACATATATACTTTACCCTACTGTTATAACTTATTAAATTGAGTATTTTTGCTGATTATATCAGACCTGTAACTCAGGTTAATACTTAAACCCTTTTATAACCTAGTAAATGACCAAACTACCCCTACGGGGCATAGTTTGTGTTTAAATTCGTTTTGGGCATAATAAAAGACATCTTACTGATGTCACAACATATTTGAGGCATATTAACTTAGGAAACCTTTAAATGACTCTCATTGTCACCCGTTACGCCTCTTGCGCGTTCGGTTCGGTTTATGTAACTAGTTTGCATAAATTAGCCGAAACGGGTCAAACCTTATCGGTTTTATCTCAAAATCCAGAATGTGTATAGTATACCCATATTAAGAAAGTCTTCAAACTTGTTGGGTCTAAATTACATTCTATTTCGGTCTTCGCTTAATCGTGCGTACGAACCGTATCTTTAAAACTAACCGGTCTAAGTTTAGGCTTAATTAAAGACCCGTTAGGATTCTAATAGGTTATTATAAACCTTCGTTCCAGAATAGGAGGACCAGTAAAAGCTACTTGCATTTGCTGTTTGTGAATTATACTTGCAAAGGTAAATACTTTTAACTTATTTTCACTATACGGGCTTGGGGTACGGTATATAAAATACCGCTTGGTCGGGCATTAAATCTTCCATCGTATGGTGGTTAATTGATATTGATCGGCCCGTTTAAATTGTTTTGTTTGCTTAAAGCCTTTGGGGGGTTAATGACCATGTCCCGGATATCCTTGGCATCATTTTACGAAATGGCCACGACCTAAGCGCGGAGTGTAGGCGTACACTCGTCAGTGCATAAATAAGAAATGTGGTGTGTCTATTGATCTTTAACCTGGCACGACCCGGGCTACTGAACGCATAAGGAACATGTAATTCTTTTACAAGTTTATATATTTAAATAATTATCCCAAGTTATAAAATGTTTATGCCACGTGCATCCAAATCAATTTTCAATCATTTTTAAAATGAGTCTGTTAATTGTATTTACCAGTGTAAACTGACGTATTTTCCCAAAAAGATTAAATGTAGGTACTAAGCGTAATAGGCTGGATTTCTCCTTAGCATCAATAGAAGTCTCGCAAGCTTAAGATGCCTAAAGTCTGTTGAACTACTGTTTCCATTTTCTTTGATCCACCTGTGGATAAAACTTTCGACTGTTGTGATATTTGATATTACACATTATTCGGTTGAAATATATTTATATCTTTCAATTGCTTCCGCTGTGCATTTATATATTGTGTTGTTTGACTACTATGTTGCCAACCACGTCACGATACTCCCCCACCGGGCCCACCAGTGACACGTGGAATTCGGGGTGTGACAGGTTGGTATCAGAGCCAACATTGAGTGAATTAAACACTAGCCTTTTGTGTTTAATCTCAATGACACAATTGCACATTTCTAAACTTTCGAGTCTAGACAAATAACATAGGACAAATTCTACTTTGGTTTTGTGTTGTCCTTTATTTTATATATTCTTGTCGTTATCTTATGTTATATTGACAGGACTAAAAATGCCGCCAAGATTCTTTCGACGTAGAGGACGAGGCAAGGGGCCAATCACCGCCCCCAATGACGACGAGGCCGGACCTTCGCACATGCGAGCTCCTTCGACCACCGCGAGTGCCGATCCTCGCGAGAACAGGAGAAACCTTTTCGAGCCTGCTAGACGATCAGTTTCGCACAGTTCGACACCTCCCTTTCATAACTCTTATGGGCCACAGTCGGAAAATGAGCCCGATAACCCTCAACCTTCATATATACCTTTTTAGCAATCCTTATCGCACAATTCTTTTGGAGACCCCACACCTGTTTTTCGGGGCCGGTTTAACCCGGCCAACTACATACAAGAACCAGTGGATTTTCACCCATTGGGGCCAGAGGATCATTTCTCCGGCGATCATGAGGAGGAAATGGACGAGGACACGGATCCCGTTGAACCTGCAAGCGGTACACCGAACCATCCCATCGAGATCTCGGATGGATCTTCTTTTCACGGATCACCCTACGATGGTCCAGACAGCTTTCAGGCGAGGTTTAACCAGCACGAGTGGTACTTCACACCCTCGCATCATTCGTCGCCTCATCAGCACCAGCAGCAGCAGGATCCTTATGGGGATTCACGATTTGTGGCAGTCACGCCACCGCCTCCACCACCACCAGTTAGTCAGGCACCTCCAGAACCGCCGAGGCGTAGGAGGACAGGTGCGCGAATGTCGGCGCGTGGAGGAGATTTTCACTTCAGCTCTCCTCGTCAATCAAGTGACAGTCATTATCCGCCACTACAAGAAGACCCGCAAATGGGTGGGCCTTCACACCCAGTTGCACCGCAACCACCACCGATGGGTTTTGATAACCCGATTTCGGCATACACTGGTTCGATGGTGTACAACCCGTTTGAGCAGCCGGCTCACACCAACTATAATTACGCCGAAGCAGACCCATATTTGGTAGCGGCCAACTATAATGCTCTTCATCCGGAAGGACCGTATGGAGCTCCTTGGGGAGTAGGGTACCCAACTCATGGGTACCAAATACCTGCAAGACCTATAATCCGGCAACAATCGCAACCGCCACGGTTTTCCCCACCTGAAAGGGAAGAAATTCTTCAAAGGTTGGACCAAGTGGAGCGAGATTTTCATAGAGATCGCAGGGAGCGACAAAGTTTCTTCCAAGGACTAACGAGCCTAATAAAAGGGAAGAGCAAGAAGGACCATTGAATCCTTCCATTGTTGTTGTAATTTCCTCGTATCAGTTGAGCCCCTGCGTGGACCTGTCTTGCTGTATTGACCCCTGCGTGGGCCTATCTTTCTATTAAACCCTACGTGGGTATGTTGTTGTTTAAGTCCCTGCGTGGACTAGTATGTTGTTAAGCCCCTGCGTGGGTAAGTCTTTGCTTAAACCCCTGCGTGGGTATTTTGTCTATTAAAAAGTCCCGTTTAGGGCGATATGTAATCTCTTAATAAATTAATGGAATGTAAGTTTATAAATTTCATTTTTGTCATTATATGCATAAATAAATTATATATGAAATAAATAAATTAAGATCATTCCTTTTAAAAATAATCTGCCTACTTTAAATGTTAATTAAGAATCTTAACGGAATAACCTAGCCTCAGTGTCATTATAAGACCGGGCCAAGATGGTAAGGCCTATTTAAAAGATTCAAATTCCTGTTAACATCTGAAAACATGTTAACGCTCCTGGCAGAAGTGATTTGTTAAAAATCACACACGTCATTTTTATATAAGGATCTTTCCAAAGATTCCTAACCCAACTTAATGATCTATGAATCATGGGTTAAATCATCAATTAAGATGATCATATTTTGACCATACATTGGTAATATAGTGCCTACGGGCCTTTCTCATTTCCATATGAGACAAAAGACAGTAATAGTCTGAGACCCTGTCTGAAAAAGGTAATGAACTATGTTCAAACCTTCATGCTTTGATTCTCTGAAATCCTGGCTTATAATTTAAAATGTCCCTGTGACTAGGCCTTGTGTGCTAATAATATTGTTATTATTAGGATAAATTATAATAGAAATCCTAAATAAATGTGAGTAACAAATTAACCAAATATGGTCTATGTTTACCATGGTTAATGAATTACCCTAAGGGGCAATTCCATAATAAACTCCCAAATAAACTATTGTCATTGTCTTATGTAACAGTTCAAATTAAAAATGGCTGACTCGGACAAAATTAATAGTCACCCAAGGGAGAATAATGATAACGCCCGAATTAATATAACGGGTGCTGAACTGAAAGCGCTAGTAGACGACGCTGTTACAAAGGCCTTAGAGTGGCAGTACGAAGAATATAGTGGGACTCGAAGTAGGACCCTATCTACACCGCATTCAAAGCCACCTTCCAAGAAGGAAGAACCAAAGAAAGATGATGATAGACTTTCCTCAAACCACCACAGTGCTCCCTCTCAACAGATTGTACTAAATCAAGAACCCCGTAATAAGGGTTGCTCCTACAAATACTTTGTTTCATGTAAACCCAGGGATTTCACTGGGGAAAAAGGAGCCATTGACTGCATGACGTGGTTAGATGAGATGAACACAGTAGTGGATATCAGCGGATGCGCTGAGAAAGATGTGGTAAAGTTTGTATCATAATCGTTTAAAGGCGAGGCCTTAGCCTGGTGGAGATCACTGATTCAGGCCACTGGGAATATCCCATTGTACAACATGTCATGGGAACAATTTGCTGCCCTCATTAGGGAAAACTACTGCCCTCAACATGAGGTTGAAAAGATTGAGTCTGATTTCCTATCGTTGGTTATGCAGAACCTTGACTGCCAAGCTTACCTCACGAGCTTCAACACAATGTCCCGATTGGTTCCGTACCTGGTGACCCCGGAACCAAAACGAATAGCTCGTTTCATCGGGGGTTTAGCCCCAGAAATAAAGGCAAGCGTGAAGGCCTCTCGGCCAGCTACTTTCAGATCTGTAGCTGACATATCCTTGTCACTCACTCTGGACGCGGTCAGACAAAGATCGCTGAGGAATAAGGAGGCTGAGAAAAGAAAACGTGAAGATGACAATTCACGTAGGTCAAACAAGAAGCAGCGAGGAAGCAATGACCACAAGAGAGGGTCTGAGTCAAGGAAGGATGGGCATCAATCGGGTGAAAAGCCCAAGTGCAAGATCTGCAAGAAACAGCACTTCGGGAAGTGCAGGTTAGAATCGAACTCGCAGACACAGTCGAGAACTTTTGCTTGCGGGATATGCAAGTCCAAGGAACACAAGACCTTGGATTGCAAAAAGTTGAAGGATGCAACCTGCTACAGCTGCAATGAGAAGGGGCATATCAAGACCAATTGCCCAAAACTCACAAAGAAAGCTGATGACGGAAAGAAGACCAATGCTAGGGTCTTTAGAATGGATGCAAAGGAAGCAGTATTGGATGACAATGTGATAACAGGTACATCCCTCATAAATGATGTCTATGCAAGAGTGCTTTTTGATTCAGGCGCTGATAAATCATTTGTAGATAATAAGTTTTGCAAATTGCTGAATTTACCTGTTAAAACCTTAAGTGTGAAATATGAGGTGGAGTTAGCTGATGGCACCATAGAAACCGCCTCAACCATATTAGATGGATGTTTCATATCCATTAAGAACCACTCTTTTCCTTTGTCCCTACTTCCTTTGAAGTTAGCCGGTTTTGACATCGTTTTAGGCATGGACTGGTTATCTCATAACCAGGCCCAGATTATCTGCGATAAGAAGCAAGTGGTGATCAAGACTCCATCTGGTGAACCACTTACCATTCAGGGAGATACCCGGTATGGACTGCCTGAGCAAGTGACTATGCTCAAGGCCTCGAGATGTTTGAAGAAGGGTTGTGTCATCTACATGGCACAGGTTACTATTGATGAGCCGAAGCCTAAGAATGAAGACATCCCCGTCATTTCTAAATACCTCGAAGTTTTTCCTGATGAACTACCTGGTTTACCACCAGATAGGCAAGTGGAATTCAGAATTGACATCATCCCTGGAGCAGCACCTGTTGCTAGAGCACCCTACAGGCTGGCACCAACAGAGATGAAGGAATTGAGAACGCAACTAGATGAATTGCTAGCTAAAGGTTTCATTAGACCTAGTTCGTCTCCTTGGGGAGCGCCAGTCCTGTTTGTTAAAAAGAAGGATGGATCGATGCGTCTGTGCATCGATTACCGTGAGCTTAATAAGGTCACAATAAAGAATAGGTATCCTTTACCCAGGATCGACGGTCTGTTCGATCAATTGCAAGGGGCAAGTTACTTCTCGAAGATTGACTTAAGGTCAGGCTACCACCAACTGAAGGTTAGAGATGAAGACGTACACAAAACTGCATCTAGGACTCGTTATGGTCATTACGAGTTCCTAGTGATGCCTTTTGGGCTCACTAATGCACCGGCCGCGTTCATGGATCTCATGAATCGCGTTTGCAAGCCGTACTTAGATAAATTCGTCATCGTTTTCATCGACGACATTCTCATTTACTCAAGGAACCAAGCTGTGAGAAACACCTTCGATGTATTCTTAAACTTCTACATCATGAGAAACTCTACGCCAAATTTTCCAAGTGTGAATTTTGGCTTCCAGAGGTCCAATTCCTTGGACATGTGGTTAGTGAGCGTGGTATCCAAGTGGATCCCGCTAAGGTTGAAGCAATTATGAACTGGCAAGAGCCGAAGACGCCCACTGAAATTCGTAGTTTCTTGGGATTGGCAGGATACTACAGGCGATTTATCGAAAAATTTTCAAGGATTGCGGCGCCCCTTTCCTTGACTAGGAAGAAGATTAAGTTTGATTGGGGCCCTAAGCAGCAAGAATCTTTTGATATTCTGAAGCAAAAGTTGAGCAGCGCTCCTGTACTGACATTGCCAGAAGGTACCGAAGAATTCGTAGTTTACTGCGATGCATCACACACTGGCATGGGGTGTGTGCTTATGCAGAAAGGCAAGG
>JARYGA010046622.1:0-44633 GCA_030545235.1 Helianthus tuberosus
ATAGACTAACCAAAAGTGCCCATTTCATCCCCATCCGAGAAACCTATACGTCAGAAAAGATGTCGGAGGTGTACACTAATGAGATAGTAGCACGCCACGGAGTGCCGGTATCCATCGTGTCCGATAGGGATACCCGGTTCACTTCAAGCTTCTGGTGCGATTTCCAAGAGCAAATGGGAACCAAGTTGTTCATTAGTACTGCGTACCATCCTCAAACGGATGGACAAAGTGAAATAACAATACAAACATTGGAAGATGTGTTACGGGCATGCATTATCGACTTCGGGGGTAGTCGGGATATTTACCTACCGTTGGTTGAATTTTCATATAATAACAGTTACCACGCGAGCATCGATATGGCTCCGTATGAAATGCTTTACGGTAGAAAATGCCGAACTCCGGTGTGTTGGGGTGAGGTTGGTCCGCGCGAACTTGCACATAAGGATGTAGTCAGAATCATGAATGAAAAGATTGACCTGGTCCGAGCTCACTTGAAAGCGGCTCAAGATCGACAAAAGTCGTATGCAGACAAACGAAGAAGACCAATTGAGTTTCAAGTTGGTGATAAGGTGATGCTGAAGGTATCACCATGGAAAGGAATAATCCGGTTTAGAAAAAGGGGAAAATTAAGCCCAAGATTTATAGGGCCTTTTAAAATTTTGGAACGAGTGGGTAAGGTGGCTTACCGACTAGAATTACCAGAGGAACTAAGTGGGATACACAGTACGTTCCATGTCTCGCATCTGCGGAAGTGTTTAGCGGATGATACGGCCTACGTTCCTCTCGATGATATATATATAGCGAGGCCTATCGCAATCCTAGACCGTAAAGTCAAGAAATTGAGGAACAAAGAATTCGACCAAGTGAAGGTCAAATGGGAACACCGGAAAGGATCAGACACCACTTGGGAGTCTGAAGAGGAAATGGACTTGTAACACCCCAAAAATATTTAATAGTTAAAATGACATATATTAAAAGTGTAAAAGAAAGATGATAGTTTAATTAACATTAGACTAATAGATATAACTTGAGGGGCTGATTTAGCAAAAATGGCCAAACTTGATTTTAATAAAAACAAAATAAATCAAAAACTCACACACATCAGTCTATGTGCGTATAGGAGCGACCAGGGGAGGGAAGAACACCCAAACCCTTGTTTCATCAAATTGATCAAATTGAAGGGTGAATTGGGCTTGAAATTACTGCATGAATCAAGAATCTTGATCACTCACACTTGTCTAACACTAGGTAAGTTACAATTTCAGTTTTTGTGATGTTTGATTCTTGAGTGAAATTTGATTAATTGAAGTTCTTGAATAATTGGGTGATGATATGATATCAGGAAGTGTGATTAAAGTGTGGGATTATAAACCCTAACTGAAATCATGAGAATTTATGGATAAATTTTGGTGTTAGGAATTGTCTTGTGCCATATATTGAAGTGGGTTTTCATCTAGAATGAAAAGCCCCAAGATTTGTGTATGAATTATGTGAATAATAATCTAAGGTTGTTGAACTAGCATGTTAATATGGAAGTAATAAGTAAGTAAGTTTGAATAAGATGGAATCCTTGGATTTACCGAGGTTTAAACGAATGAAAATGGCTAATTAGAAGATATGGACATAAGGTGCTTGACAAAACGCCTAAAAGATGTTAATAGACAATAATTATGGTGTTTGGCTAAATAAACAAGCTTTAGTTATGAACCGAGAGGTTCTAATGATAATTGGCTTGTGCATTCTAGGCAACACGGTTGAGGCGTCGGGAAGTCAAGCCGGTGCGGATACTCGTTTGAAGGGAAAGCTTTAAGGTATGTGGCTAACGCTTCATTACTATTGTAAATTAGTTTGTCATTGTTACTTGTTGGTAATTTAGAATGTGAAGATTTAAGTGGTTTGGTTTGCTCTAATGATGGACTTCATAATGGTAAATCAAGCGAGTCATTAAGGGTAGGTACAAACCGGGTAACGGGAGTACCTTATCCGTAATCTAATAGCCCGGGTGATGGGTAATAACGTATTAAACACGCAAACCGGTAATGGGAGGGTGGGTGTTGAACATAAAGAACCCAAAGATGGGTCACTTTGTTACGAAGTAATGTCCCGTATTGTGTTTTGACGTTTTAAAAGTGCGAAACTGGAACAAACGGGTCAAATCAGCAAAATATGAAGAATGTGCAGAAGCTACCGTAACTTACGGTAGCTACCGTAACTTACGGTAGCGGGTAAATTGATACGGTAGTTTTCTACTGCCTTACGGTAGACCAGGGTTACCCAGTGGCTACCGTAACTTACGGTGGCTACCGTAAGTTACGGTAGAGCCCAGTCATTTTTGATGAATTTTGCATATCTTAGTTAATCGAATCCGTTTTTGAGCGTAGTTTCGATTATGCTAATTTTCTAAGGACTCTAATACTAATATTTGTCAAAATTTCCAGTTTTTAGGTATTACAAGTACGTGGATGATGATCAAGTCGATGCTTCCGAACCGAACACATTCAAGATGTAGTTCCACAACTTTTGTCTTGTTTTAGTTATTCGTAAAACTCATGTAATAGAAGGAATACTTATGTATCCAAATGTTGAATGTTAATGTTCGTTAAACTAGTAGATATTAAGTTAAGAATAATATCAATGATGTGGTTTTAAGTTATAATGAATATTCTTATCTTGTCGGTAAGAATTTATATTTATAAAAGTAGAGTGTTACACGATTCCATGATAGCAAGCAAAGCACAGCATCCTAAACACATGTCACATACGTTAAAATAGAGGTCAATACACATAGTGTAAAGGTGAGCATACAAGTTTAATAGTATAATAGATGGCGAAATCGTTTTACGCATAACCAGCATGTAACATGTAGCAAAGTGAAGCATGTAGGTTATCGACAATGAAATATGCACAGACGTGACTACGAGTTGTAGAATGCGCAACACATATCACCACTGTGACACGTGAAGTAAAGCCCTTAACAACCCCTGTCCACGATAGGTGCTGAGTCCAAACTATAGTACTATCGTTGCTAAGGTGTCAGGCAACAATCACTGTGTAAACATAACAAACAAGCATTCATCGAATAACACGTATAACATGCAGTAAAGGTTAGCGTATAAAACCGTTTGCGTTGTGTGTCGATTGTGATTTGAATAAGTAACGTATGTAACACCCAAAAGTGCATAAAGCAAAAAGGGTTCGAGTATACTTACAAATCGTGTTAAATGAATAACACAGTCTTGGATTGGATTGAAGGGAGCACTGGAAAGTTAGCCTGATTACAGAACGATAGCATAAGCGATGAACGGTGCGTTTAACGGTGTCGCGTGACTGGATGACGAATGGACATTCGATCGGATGACAATCCGTACGGATGGTCATTCGATCGGATGACAATCCGGACGGATGGTCACCCGGTCGGATGGCCACTCGGTCGAATTGTTATTCGTTTGGGATGGATGTGTTTGTGTATGATGGCTTTGAAGTTTTCGTTGCAGCATTTTAAAAACAGGGAAGTATCTCTATCTTTCAAGTCGTCCGGTCGGATGGCCGTTCGCTCGGATGGCGATCCGTTCTAGTAAGACATTTCATAGAGAACACGTTTACAGCAGGATGGTCATTTGATCAGATGGTCGTCCGATCGGATGACTATCCATTGGAAACTAATGATCTTTGATAATTTGTAAAAATGTTTAAGTGTTAAGATCACAAGTCATCTGATTGGATTGTCGTTCGATCGGATGGCAATCCGATCGGACGGCAGTCCGTTTGGTGACTTGCCCGTTTTGAAATTAGTCAAGTTTGAAAGTTTGCGGTTTGATCAAGACGATATGACAACGTGTTAAACAACAGGAACTCTATTAAGCCCAAGTCATCCGATCGGACGGGAATCACCCCAGTCTGATCAGTTCACTGTTCTCGACGGTTGTTCATGTTTAACCCGTGAATTGGTTGTCTCTTTGATAGGATTCAGTTCTCAGACCGACACTTCCCTAGAGCATGAGTAGAAGGCCCGAAAGAGCTCCGATTCTATCGGTTTTAAGTGCAAGAGTGTAAAAGAGTTGAAAGAAAAGTTGTAAAAGCATCTTTCAATCCTTTTGAAATCTTGAAAATGTTTAGATTTAGGCAAAATCATTGTTAAAACATGTTGAAATCTTTTAGATCTGAGTTGTTCTTGGTGGAATGAGGTCAAATGTTGAAGTTCATAAGAACCCCATGATGACATCATCCTAGAACACCTCAAATCAGCCGATCTCATGGTGAAAAATGAAGATTTGATGGTGAAAAAGATGAAGAAGTGTGTGTAGATGATAGATGTACAAGATTTGAGGTAGGAACTTACAAGAATCGCGAGATATCGAGAGAAATAGAGCCAAAAGTGAACTGGTCACACAAGAGCTGTCACATCACTATTCAAGTGATGTGACAGGTGCTATTTATAGGTGACAAAAGAGGAAAGGCGGTGTAGTGTGACGGATCGGAGGGCAATCCAATCGGATGGCCATCCGATCGGATGGTCATCCGGACGGATGACCATTCGATCGAATGGTCATTCGATCGAAGGGCTCCGGCGAGTTGCGTTTTGATGTTTCGTTTTGAGCATTGCGATGCGTTTAAGCGAGTGTCGATTAAGCGATGCGATAGGTTTAGATAATAGTCACACAAATAACATAACTAACTTACAACAACATAAATAACCTTGCATTTCCAGTTCGCAATAAGATTGTGTTGCGATAGAGTTGTGATTGCGTTTTCGATTAATCACCACAAACATATAATAAACATGCACAAGTAACACATAAGTAGCACACACGCGTAAAACAATATACAGAACCTACGATTCAAGTTGCGATGCGATGGGCGAGCGATAAATAGATTAGCGATAAATGTCGATTAAACTGCGATTATTATAGATACTCCACATAATACAACTAAAGTAGATAAATTAAAGGATTCGATTCCAAGTCAAGGTGTACAATCAATAATTAAGCAAGGAGTGACAGATCGCATTTAGCAATCTTTTCTTCCTTTGACTTTGACTTGTACTTTGACTACAAATACGCGGGTTGTTACAATCGCTATCTGTCTTCCCTTCTACATCCATAACGCCAATATCGTCTTGAACATCACTTTGACTAGTTTCATTTTGCAATTGATGAGGGGTTTTAGTCTTATCCCCAGTGGCAACACAGTCTCGAAACAATGGCTCGTAAAACATTTGATACATCTCCAAATTTTTGTCCTTGAATTTTGCAAGTTCGGGATCCGCCTTTAAATTGAAGTAAACAAAAGTTAGTACCGAAACTACGATAAGATTGTGAAGAAACTACTTGATCAAACATTACCTGTATTTTTTCATCCCACCACTCACTCGTTGCGTTTATTGTCTTTTTCATAGGATCCCATCCAAGCCCATATTCAATTCTCATCAAACGATCGTATAACTTCCAATCCCTCTTCATTGAATCCCAATGGTTTTTAAGTTGCAGTTTGGTGTAATCTTTTCCTGTTTGAGTTTTTAGATTATTTCCTAGGTTCGTCCACCCAACCTTATTGAAGTGGTCCCCAGGTCTATTACCATTTTTTACTTCCTCGAGACATAACTCAACAAATATCATATAGGTACTAGAATCCCAAACAGTTTCTCGAGCACCAGCCTTGGTAGATGAAAGCTTACTTGTGGCATTTTCATGGTTCAAATCCATTCCCTGTTAGAGGAAATCTGGCCTGCAAGTATTTTGAAGATTTGTATTTGTGTTTGTCCAAATATTTCATATTCATAAAAGTCTATTTAAACTTGAACCAAAGCCCATGTCTCCATCATAAAAGTCTATTTGAACTTGAACCAAAGCACTTAGTGGACATACAATGTCATGGTTCAATTCCGTTCATTGTGTAATTAGATAGTATATTCACAGCAGATAATTGTTCATTTGTGCTAATAACTCATAAAGTACCCATGCATAAGGAACCTTTTTTCTAACTGGATTATCCAAAATGCTTGATAAATTGTTGAAAAATAGCAAACACAAGTTCAAGCAAATAACTAGAGTATAGTATGTTACAATACAAAGCAACTCCCCAAATTAATCTCTTGTAAACTCTGCAAAATAAATAATACATTTCTTAATCCAATTTCATAGTTATATACTTATATCCTTTATCATCAAGACACTATACAGTCTCAAAGTAATTGGAAAATGGAAACTAACAAACAATTTCAACATCTACAGTTTTCCAATTTAAATAACATTATGAACAATTTTCAATAAAGTAGCATGTTTCGTTCTAGGTTTTCAATAATCAGTGGCCTTTATTGTACTAATCGAAGCATAAAGCTCAACAAACACAGTTACCTACCTGCCAGAAGAGAAAGGAATATGCAACGGCGAAGGTGGCGGAGCAAACGACGGTGAGTTGGCCGGAGAACGTCGGCACGGCGGAGGATGAAGGGAGATGGCGAGAGAGGAGAAACGAGATGGCAGTAGGGATTTAAAATCACGTTTTCCTGCAGTAAGGGGTGACCTACTTTTGGATTATCACGTTTTGATCCCTACAAAACGTAAAAAAGCAGTTTTTATTAATTTTTTACTAGAAACTCAAAATAGATTTTTTTCGATTTCAAAACACAATAATCAAAAAATCAGGTTGAAAAAGCAATCCCAAACACCCCCCTCAGTTATAGTGGCATGTCACTCTTTTGGAGGCAACGCTACCCTCGGCCATATTGGTCTGAGTCAGCAGGGATACAGTCCCGCAAGTCTGGATTATTGAAAGATAATTAAGTAAGTTATTAATGCAAAATTGTAACACCTCGTAAATTTGTGTCGAATTATATAATGGCACGTGTCCATTAAACTCTCAATTATGCCACGTTGTTGGACGAGAAGGACTAATTTTGTAAAAATATGGAGAATGACTGTCGAGGGACCATTTATGTCAACATGCCATTTTATTGGCCTCTGAGTGACCCTTACGAACCGTAAAGGTTTAAGCCTTACGGACCGTAAGCCATGACTGTTGTTGTTGTAAGACGGTTACGGACCTTAAGCCATATGTGCTTACGGACCGTAAGCCAATTCAAAACTATGTGCGCCAAGGTCCTTACGGACCGTAAGACTTGATCCCTTACGGTCCGTAAGGGACCTGCAGATGGTAGAATGTGTGTTGCCCAAGAAATTATGTCGTGTTGCCACCTTTCTCGCATTCTTGCCACTTCTACTCTGTCTTAACACCTCAATACCCACCTGTGATGATCCTTGAACACCCCTAACACCTAGTATCATCCCACACTACCCTTTACAAGTATAAATAGGACCTTATGTTAAACATGGATCCTTGCTCATTTCCTCATAATCTCCTCTCTACTCTTTCTACTAGAGTTCCTTCCTCATAGAGGCCTCCCTTGAGTTCATCTTTCTCTGGAATACTAGTAAGTGTTCCCTCTTTAGCTCATTTCTTTTTATAGGCCAAGTATTTAGCCAAAAGTCAAGCAAATTGACTTTTTCTTTGACTTTCGGTTAAGACCATTATGCAGGGATCACTGGCAATGACCCTTCCTCAAGGATCATCGATCCATCAGCACGGATCAATAGCCATGACCCTTCCTCAAGGATCCTCGATCCATCAACATGGAACAGTGACAACCAATCAGCATCAAGGATCCTTCATTCGTTCTAAAGGATATATGGAGGCGTTTCTGGTTCAAGGATCCTCACCTAGGGTTCAAGGATTTGTGGATCACACATCCAGACCTCCAGTGCAGACCTACCCGGGGCCTAATGTCTTTCAAGATCAAGGATCCTCAGGCAGACAGTCATGGAGAAGCTCTGAAATTCATGAAGGGGATTTCATCCCTATGCAAGCCATTGTTTCTTCTGGACCTAGTCTTATACCAGACATGTCTTATCCTCGATATACTTCTGGCATACCAACTTCGAATCAGTCAGGAGGTAACAATTCTAATACTTCTTTTAATACTAACTTTGGTTATATGCAGGATGCAGGAATTAACCAAGCTATGGCCAGAGAATTACAAAAACTCAAGGACATGATATCCAGTGTCCCAAGAGGCATTAAACCCATTCCCGAGATCCCAGATGAAAGTCACAGAATATCTCGCTTTGCACCCCCATATGCAATGCTGAGATACTAAAGCGTTTTCAAACCCCCAACATGAAGTTATACGATGGTACCACTTATCCAGAAGAACATGTAGCTCAATATAGAGAAAGAATGGAAATCGACCCCATTCCTCAAAGATTGAAAGAAGCCTATTTATGCAAGGGCTTTGGATCTACACTTACTGGATCAGCACTAAAATGGCTGCTAAGTCTTCCTCCCTATTCGTTAACTTTATTCTCACACTTAGTTAACTTATTCAACAACCAATTTTCTTGTAGTGGAACCTTTGAAAGGTTAACTAGTGACTTATATAGGATCACCCAAGGCCGTGATGAATCACTTAGAGATTATGTTACTAAATTTGGTAGAGAATCCTTAGAAATCCCAAACCTAGACATTGTCACTGATGTAGAAGCATTTAAAATGGAATTGCAAAAATATCTCCTTTCTATGATGATCTTGTTATGACACCTTGCAGGAACTTAGACGAAGTAAGAAACAGGGCTCTAAGGTTCATCCATCTGGAGGATGATAATAGGATCCAGGATAGATTATCTGGATCATCCAAACAAGAGAAGCAAGGATACTTTTTCAAGAATAATCGATCCAAGCAAAACTCTAAACCAGACAATCAAAATGTTCACTCTGTTGAACAAGAAGAAGATGAGGAAAAATATCCTCATATATCTGAATATTGTTTTTCTGTTGATAATAATTAGTTAATGCTTGCTTTACAGAATCTAGGTGAGAAAGCTAGTTCGCCTAAGAAGAACGAAAAGTCTACATCTTACAAGGATAAGTCAAAGTGGTGTGCATTCCACGAAGACTTTGGCCACCTCACTGATGAGTGCATTGCACTTAGAAAGGAGATTGGCTATCTTCTAAGCAAGGGTCACTTAAAAGAGTTGCTAGGAAGGAAAAAATCGAGGATCTAGGATCCTGATAAACTGCCAGAAAGAACCCCTGCACCACCTGCAGATGCTCAAATCATCAACTTCATTTCCGGAGGTTCTAACATATGTGGAACTTCGTTCTCTGCAGCAAAGAGACATGCTAAAGAGACTAAGCTGTAAAATGGAGATAGGCCTATTCAAACCTCAACTCTGACTCAGCAGAAAATTATATCCTTTGATGAGGATGACCGTGTTGACATCCAGGATCCTCATCACGACGGTTTAGTCATCACTTTGTTTATATCTAACCATTTTATTCGCAGGATCCTTATCGATTGTGGGAGCTCAGTGAACATAATTTAACTAGATGTCCTCAAAAGGATGAACATCCCAGAGTCAGAGATAGTTCTGAGATCATCCGTCCTTGTAGGATTCAGCGGAGAGACAAAGAATACGTTGGGGGAAATCAAACTCCCAATCTATATTGAGGGGGTAAACTCTGTTCAAAAATCCTGTGTTATTGATTGTTTGTCTTGTTGCAATATGATCCTTGGCAGGCCATGGATACATGACATGAAAACTGTTCCTTCGACATATCACCAATGTGTGAAACTACCAACCCCATGGGGAGTAGTGAAGATTGAAAGTGATCAACAGGAAGCAAAGAACTGTTACACCTCCTCAATGAAGCCAGCTTCAAAACCAAGAGTAGCATGGCAATTAAAGTATCCTCCAAGGGATGTCATAGAGGCAAGGGAGCAGTACATCGAGGATATAACACTAGACCCTAAGGATCCTGAATCCAAAATATTTATAGGATCCGAGATCCTTGACAGTATAGAGCAGGATCTAGTATCCCTCCTAAAGCGAAGAAAATCCACCTTCGCTTGGAAACATGAGGATATGATAGGTATATCCAAACATATTATTACTCATAAGTTGGGCATTGATAAATCTTTCAGGCCAATCCACCAAAAGAGAAGGAAGTTTGCACCTGAAAGGAATGCCATCATCCAAAAAGAAGTGGATAAGTTGTTAAAGGCATGTATGATTAGGGAAGTCAAGTATCCCAAATGGCTAGCCAATGTGGTAGTTGTTCAAAAGAAAAATGGAAAGTGGAGGGTATGCGTTGACTTTACTAATTTAAATAAAGCATGTCCCAAGGATCCTTTCCCACTTCCACACATTGACTCCATGGTGGATGCAACGGCGGCCATGAATTGCTTACTTTTATGGATGCTTCATCTGGATTTCAACAAATCCAAATGGGATCATCTGATCAGGAGGACACAACATTCATGACCCCCACAGGCATATACTGTTATATTCCTATGCCTTTTGGATTGAGAAATGTAGGTGCCACTTATCAAAGACTAGTGAATATGATGTTCAAAGAGCAACTTGGAGACTCTATGGAAGTATACATTGATGACATGGTGGTTAAGTCCAAGAAGGCAGGGAATCATCTTAAGGATCTCGAAGTGGCATTTAACATCCTTGATCAATATAACATGAAGCTAAATCCTTCAAAGTGTCATTTTGGTGTCAAAGCTAAGAAATTCCTAGGATACATGGTGACCAAAAGAGGGATTGAAGCTAGTCCTGAACAGATAAAAGCAATAGTGAACATCAAATCTCCAACCAATGCAAAGGATGTTCAAAGATTAACAGGAAGGATCGCAGCCTTAAACAGATTCATCTCAAAGTCTTTAGAAAAGTGCAAGGATTTCTATGACATACTGAGGAAGAATAAGAAGTTTGAGTGGACTAGAAGTAGGGGTGTGCATGGGTCGGTTTTGACCAAAAACCATAACCATAACTGCGATGTCGGTTATTGGATAACCATAACCATAACCGAACGATTATGGTGGTTATAGTTATTTGGATTTGATGGTTATAGCGGGTCGGTTATGGGTGGTTAACCATGTATTTAGCTTAGCTAAAAATAGCTTATTTTTTTAACATGGAATAAATTGTTATTACATATTTGTATATATTAGTATATTACATAGTTTTAAAGAATATATATAATCTATGTAAAACCCGATAGGATCTTTCAATGATATCAAACGTGACTTGTGAGAGTGCGGAATCCAATCACAAGTTGATTCAAGAACAAACAAATTATAACCGAAACAATATGAATTAAAAACAAACCGAGACTTGCATTCAACGATTGACGAAGACAGATACAAGACTCCCAAAGCTTGGTTTCGACTGGCCCTTGTTCTCGACAACTGATCAACCTCAAACAAGTGTTTGAGGTTTGCTTAAATACAAAACACATTGGGTCAAAACCCTTAGGCCTACTTGAAATCAAACTAGACCCAAAGATAACATACATCGACCCAAATAGACATTAAGCAAAACATTACAAATCAACCCCTATACTATTGTAACCCTCTATGAATAAACCTTCAGGTTCCAAGAATCTCCCCCTAGGTTTATGCATAGAGGTTCTTCTAACTTCAATTTCTCCACTACCTCCCAACCGGTCTTTGAAACCACCAAATCCTTTCGTACGAATGCGAATGACTGAAGCAACAGCAGCAGTCCAACCTTTAGCCACTTCTTCATATTTCTCTGTAACCCTAATCTGATTACGAGCAAGCACTTCCAAATCTTCTTGAGCCAAATTTAGCAAATCTACTTGATCAATCAATCGAAAGCTCACATCATCATCGCAAACAATCACAGCTTGCCCTAATCGCTCATCATAAGCCCAAAAATGCATAGTCTTCAGAGCACCTTTAGGAATTTTCTTGACCAAGGGAATAGTCTTCTCCTTGTCAGTTGGTGGCCATGACACAATCTTCATCCGTTTGTTGGTGCTTGGATCTCTAACTCCCTTAGCAGCCGGAGTAACAATAGATTCTGCAATGTGCAAAGAAGGAAATCCACGTGCAACTTCTCTTTGCAATCTTTCAAAAAACAAATAACCACGTCCGCCAGGATGATCATCAACATAAGGCAACCTTGACAAAGTGATCAAGTCAACCTTAGTGAACGTTTGAAATTGAGCAGGATTTTTATACCATTCAACCGGTGCAACCTTCCTCTTAATCCACCACATGTGTTGGTGCATGTTTTGTGACAACAGCTTAATAGTTGGGTTATTTAGTCTTTGGATATTTTGTTTTGGGCTTAGCATTATTGGTTAGGGAGTTAACTGTTGTAATGGGCTTGGAGAATGGCCTAGCCCAGACCAAAGCCCATGTGCAAAGCTTGTCCTATATAAACAAGGCTTGGCATTAGGGTTTAGGTTAGACATTCAGATGAATTGAGAGAGAGTTAGAGAAATCTACAGAGAGTGGCTGAGAGATTTCTTGTGGGTCTTGAATTGATTGTAAACTTCGTGTTGGATAATCAATAGAAGACTGGATTGAAAGTGTATCGTGTTCTTGATCCTGTTTCTGCTCGTTTTCTGTGAAATCTAATCTAGGGGATTCCGCACTCTAGGTTAGATCGACGATTCTGTTACGATCCATACGGGTTAGGGGACCTACAATTGGTATCAGAGCATTAGGCTCTTGATTAGCTTGGTTCAGAATCGTTTTCTGCAGAAAATCGAAGTTTTGGATGTGTTTAACGGCTGTTTTAGGGTTTCTGCTGCTGATTTCGGATTAGCTGCATCAATTTCGGATAAAACAGCATCATTTCGGATAAGAATACTTGCATTTCGGACCAGAAATCAAGCAATTTCGTACCATTTCGGATCTTCTGACTGCATTTCGAATCTTCTGACTACATTTCGGATCATCTGACTGCATTTCGGATCTTCAGACTTGCATTTCGGATCTTCAGGCTTGCATTTCGGATTAGACTGTTGCATTTCGAATCAAACAGTTGCATTTCGGATCAGTTTGGCTTGATTTCGGATCAGACATCACCATTTCGGATTGGATTAGTTTATTTCGGACCATTTCTGACCATTCCGGATAAGCATTTCGGATCTAGGATCATTTCGGACCATTTATGCACATTTCGGAAGGGGTGGAATTTTTCTTGGCTTGCGTAAGAAAAATTTCACTGTTTCGCGTTTAGGAAATCATCCGTAACTAATCTCAAGAAACCGTTTGCACCGTTGGAATCCTTGGATTTTTAGGACAAAAAAAATAAAAAATAAAAGACTCCGGAAAATCCCGAAAAAGGTTTTCGACATTATATATCATTGGAATCGTATTCTCGAGACGAATCTAACGGTATAATTTGGTAAAAACAGGTTTCAGACAAAAATTGTATGGTTTAACCAGTCTGCTTAAGTAAAATGTCGAACATGTCTAAATTAAACGAACTCTTGAGAATGGAACACGAGGTTGGCACAACCAACAAACCACCTAAGATGATGAAGGTGGAGAACTATTTGACATGGAAGGATAGGTTTCAATCCTTCATTGAATATCAGGACACACGCATGTGGATCTGTATTGTAGATGGGTACACAAACCCGACACATGACTTTGAAGGCAGACCACGTGTCACAGCCTATGTGAACATGAAAGAGAATGATAAAAAGATGTATGAGGCTGAAAAGAGAGCCTTGGCTGCTATCAAGATGTCCCTACCTAATAGCATCAAACATACCTTTAAGAAGTACACTACTTCAAAGGAAATGTGGGATGCACTAGAGAAGAGATATGAGGGAAATACTGATGTGAAGAAGAACAAGTTGATCTACTGAAGAAGCAGTTTGCTGTATTCAAGTACATGAAAAATGAGTCACTTGAGGACGTCATCACTCGATACTACCATCTGATGTCAGAATTGGACAATTATGATGTAGATTGCTACACTGACATAGAGAAAAATGACAAGATGCTAGATGCTCTACCTGCTAAATGGGATATCTACACTCTCATGATCAAGGGAGAAGCAGATTATGAGACAAAGGAACTGGAAGAAGTTGTTGGAAAGCTAAGAGCTTATGAGCTCAGTATGAAGAAGAAAGACACTGGATATGATCAGGTTCAAGATCCAGGGATTTACAATGGGCTTACATCTTCTTCATCTCATGATGCTTCTAGCGACTCTGCCACTGCTTTTCTTTCATGTGAGAATGAGCAGGTCACAGTGAATGGGGATGGTGATGTGTGTTTTGTAGCTGCTTCAGGAGGATCAACAGGAGTTAAAAGAACATCAGCTTCTAAGCAAAGTAGTAGTGCAAAGTCGATGCCTATGAGTGTTAAGTCAGCAGAAGAGCATCTTGCTCTACTTGCTTCATTTGTTGCTTCTTATGAAAACTACATTCAGGGGAAGATATCTGATCCTACCATTTTAGATGAAGATTATGATCAGATTGACCCTGATGATCTTGAAGATATGGATTTGCAATGGCAAATGGCCATGATTACTAGACGAGTGAAGAGATTTATGAACCGGATATGAAGGAAGTTTGTAGGAAAGACTGTTGGTTTCGATAAGACCAAAGTGAGATGCTTTAACTGTCAAAGTTATGGTCATTTCGCTAGGGAATGTCAAAAACAAAAGCATGAGACTTCAAGTCAGAGTTCAAACAATAGGAATGCATCAAACAACTCTAACTCAAGGGCGTTGATCTCTACTGCACGAGAAGGTTCATATGACTGGAGTGTTCATCTGGAAAATGATGAGAATGTCACTCAAGCATTCATGGCAGAGATTGTACCCGTTGATGATGCAGAAGCTAACGTGAATGTTGATGTTGAGAAAGAAAGTGAAGCTAAGGTAGAAAAGGCTGATCAGACTGCTGAAGCTGAAGAGGAAAAGCCAAAGTCTGACCGTGAAAGGGAAGCCGAAGAGAGAGATGCAAAATACAAAAGAATGGAAGCTCAACTTGCTGCTCTTATGGCTAACTCAGACAAATCAACAGGAGAGGTAAGTAACTCAGCTACTTCTGTTTGTTTAAAATGACGTGAATTACAGGGTGAGGTTGACAGGTTGTCAACACAAAATCAAAGTCTGGTGAATGAGATTTCTAACATAAAAGAATCAAACTTTTTTGCAAAAAGAAACGAGTCGTTGTATTTGAAAAAGATAAAAGGCTATGAAGCTGAAATTGAAGCTTTAACTTGCAAACTAAACGAAAAACTTCAAGTCATAAACTTAGCTCATGACATGATGGCTGAGAAAACAAAAGAGATTTCTGATAAGTGCAAAGAGTTATCAAATGCACAACTCAAAATTGTTGAACTTGAAAAGAAATTAGGTCAATTCAGGGATTCTACTTTTGTTATGAAACACATGATGGTTGGGTTAAAGAAGAGTAATGACAAGACCGGTGTGGGATTTAAGGGCTTTAATGAAGTCCCACCTCCTCTTAGTCATGACTATTCTTTCTTACCTGATGAAGATGAGTTCACAGACTTTCTGTCAACATCACCAAGTAGTTTCACATCCAGTCAAGGTGATGTGTCTGAAAATAATGATGCTAAGAAGGAGAATAACATCAAACCTATTTTAAAACAGAAAAATTCCAATCCTAAGAATAAACATTCAACTTTTGTTAAAAAGGTTAATTTTGTTCAAGGAAGTGACATGAAAAATGAAACAGCTGTTATTGAAAATGAATCAAATGTAGAGTTTGCTAAAAACAAAAACTTAGAAAATCTTGAAACTAAGCAAACTGAACCAAATCCTTCTAAGGCATCATCATCAAAACCAGAATCTAGTTCAAAGGCTTCAGTTGAGAAGTCTTCGAAAAAGAGATCGTGCTTCAAATGTCACACAAAGGGACATGTAGCTAGCTGCTGTCCTAACAAAAAGGTAGAAGCACAAGTTAGTGAGAAACAAAGAGGGAAATCACCAGAGAAGAAAGGTGATAATGAGGAGAAAGTCTCAAATTCTCCAAAGAAATCTGCTCCTAAGCAACCAGAGAATGTTGCTGGTGGTGTAGACAAGGCTGAAAAAGGAACTCCACAAGTTCCTCGTTTTCAAAGAAATCAACCAAGATTTCAGCCTGAATCTACATCAGGCAGATATGAGAGACCTAGAAGTAGTTCACCAAGAATGAACAATCATAATTCAAATAATTTCAGAAGTCAATGTCAATATCAAAATCGATACCAAAATAATGGTGGTCGAACTTTTTATAACAATGGCTTTAGAAATTACAACAATCAAGGTTCTTGGAATCAAAATCAAAATTTTCAAAGGTCACATGGTCCAAACACAAATAGGTACCCTCAGGACCAGAGACCTTATGGAAATCATGCCCCATTTCCATCAACAGGTCCAAGATCCAAGACTCCAGTTAGGAGTGATGGATAATGGATGGATGTTCAAGTAGTTGGTGAATTTGGACGACCCAAGACCATTAAGGCTTGGGTCCCCCAATCTAACTAATCTTTTGGTTGGTGTGTGCAGGAGCTGCTAAGGAGGATTATCAACTTATGGTATGTTGATAGTGGCTGCTCCAGGCACATGACGGGGGATGCGAGGTTGTTTTCTGAATTTGAAGAATATGATGATGGACATGTAAATTTTGCTGGTGCTAAAGGTGGTAGGATTACTGGACGAGGAAAGTGACGAATGGGAAGATCACTTTGGACAAAGTGAACTATGTTGAGCATCTTAAACACAATCTGATGAGCGTGTCACAAGTCTGCGACAAGGGTCACTCGGTCCATTTTACTAAGTCTGAGGCATTGGTGTTGAAACCGGGTTTGGTTATTCCGGACGATTGGATAGGAATGCGTGCACCAAGGAAAAATGATACTTATGTCATGGACATGGGTGCCAAGGATCCGACTGCAGCGGTGGCGTGTTTGCTGTCAAAAGCATCTGAAGCTGAATCTATGTTGTGGCACAGACGCATGGTAGTTCATACCTGAGCTCTCAAGGTCTCGCACTAACCCAGAGTACATATATTATTATGGTATACTCACCTGTAAGACTGAATCTAGGGAATCTTGATACGAGAGTATATTCTGAGGTGGGACACGCGAATAAGTTAAGTGCTTAAAACACTAAATCTCGTATCTCAAATCAGTTGAACTTTGTGTGAAAATTTAAGTGGATCAGTATACTGACAATCTAAGTGAATCGTTTAGAACTTAAAGTGTTTATAGCTCAACGGTGCTAGTGATTTGTCAAAAACTGATATGATCCTCTAACACGAACTCAAACAAAAATATTGTTTGTAAATATTTCTTTATTGCTTTATGTTTCAGTAAAATACAAAACGATTTTGTTTCTACTTTATTTTCGACAACCAATGTCTGAAAGCTAAGTTTTAAAATCTAAATATGTTGATCATGTTTCTGAAAATAAAACAAGTTCATTAATTTGAAACTTAAGGTTTTAAAAATATAAAATTCCAAAAACAGTTTGTGAAAATCTCCAAAGTCATTAAGTTGGACTTGGATGATACTCGTGAGGATTTGGGATTCTTAAACTGTTATATCTGATGAATAGAGTCAGGTTTAGATCTTGGTTGCTTAAATTGTCAAAAATATAAAGTTGGTTGATATGGGGAAAGTGCCAGGTTATATTTGCTGGAAAATCTAAAAATTGTCAAATTTAGTTGTGACTGAGGGCCAAGATATTAGTCTTGGGAAATTTAAAGAGGTTACTGATTCTGAATATGTGGATCATAGAGTCAGGTTATCATTTTTGTGAACAAACGATGTCCTGTGATGTCACATATTTGAAATGCTCCAGCTTATCATTGTTAAATGTATAAGAGCTAGGTTTTAAGATCTTGATCTTTAATTGTCAAAAATCTTATAGATTGTTTGAGAATTTTCAGGTGATTGAGCCAGACTACGATCCCGAGAGCAGAACTTAAGGGGGAGTCTGAAGACAACCATGCAATCAAGAGCCAGGTGACTATCCTGGAGAAACTTAAAGAACTTGTGATCAAAGAGCCACATAACGATTCTGGAAGAGCTGATAGAGCCAGGTGACGATCCTAGAAGCTGAAAGCACAGAAGCTTAAAGCAAGGGGGAGCCTAAAGGAGAAGTTAAACGAAAAGGGGAGCTGAAGCTAAAGATTTAGCAGATCCATGAGGATTCTGTTAGTGATTGAGGAGTCTGTGTTGCTGTCTTTGTCAACATAAAAAAAGACTCAATGAGAAACAAAAGCTACGAGATTGACTGCAGCAATATCCAAGGGAGAGTCTGTGAGTGCAGTATGTCTATCACTTGCGTCAATCACAAAAATGTAGCTGGATCGAATGACACAAGACTGGTGCAGAACAGAGTAAAGCATGAAGAGTATTGAAGGAAGATATCTTGGTTCGAAGGTGTTGTTCGAACGAAGCCAGAATATCATCATATAGTGCCTTCGTACAAAGGCTTGCCAGCTTCGTACGAAGCCAGGCTTGCTTGGTTCGAACCCACTAGTTTATAAATAGTAGTCTTATATTAGTTATTTGTAAACTTTGGACAACTTTTAGGTGAAGCTCTGTCTGTTTGGTTTCTTGGTGTAAACGCTGTCAGATCTTAATAGAAACCGGTTATATTTACATCTCTGTCTTCATTCCACACACGTGATTGGATTCCGCACATTTCACGTGTCGGTACGCATTCAAGGTGAAGGAATTCATCAAGATCCTGAATTCACATATAATATAGAAAAATACCAAACGTTTTTAAAACACAATAAAATGTATTCTAGGCATGTGAATCTAAAACACCATGCGAAGAAAGTTAATAAGTGTGTTTTAAATTTAATGCCTATAATACATATGATAGTGTTTTAAATTGTTGTGTTTGGTATTTTTCTATATTATACAATCTCAAATGAATTTAAAACACAATGCCTAACATTTAAACCACAATGCCTACAATAGACTTCTCACTCCTTGTAGGAAAAAAATGCCCTTTGTAGACTAACCCTACCTATCTTGTATATTCTATTTCTATAACCCAGCGTAATAGTTAACACTTAAAGCCTAAAGACATAAGAGCTAAGTAAGAGAGTGAGTGGTGTGTGCGAGGTGTAATATATTTTTATTGATATTTTAAGCCTAATTTATGCATTAGTCAAGTTTTAAATTTATAAAACACTATATTCTACTAACACTAAACACACACTTGGGCAAGTGCACCCATCGTGAGTGTAGTATAGCGTTGATAAGATACTGAGGTCGTCCAAGGACACAAGAGCTTTTAGTACCGATTTATCCTCAACGTCTAATCAATCTAAAATTTTGAGAAAAGGTTTAAAACATGAAAATTAAAAACTAAAAATGCAGAAAAAAAAAATAAAGTAAAAACAGATAGACAAGATGAATCACTTGGATCCGACTCGCCTTTTAAGTATCCTTTGATGATTTTTGCACTTTCGGACTTTTTAAGAGATTATCTTAGTTATACTAGTAGGCCCCTCTTTTGAAGGTGATGTTACCCTCAACCCAGTGGTTTGAGTCAGCAAGGATACAATCCCAAAGGGTTGGAATATTGAAAGATAATTAATTAAGTTATTAATGCGAAAAGTGGTAGGCCCCTCTTTTGAAGGTGACGTTACCCACGGCTAAGTGGTTTGAGTCAGCAGGGATACAACCCCAAGTAGCTGGTTTAATGTATTAATAGTAGTTTACATATGAGGGGATCAAGCCATTCGCACCCCCGCCATCCAATACCAGTGGGTATTGAAGGAGGTCCTAGTAAGCTTGACCCAGGTCCTTGCAGGATCTATACACTGAACAAGGCAAGAACTTTACTAAACCATTCCCTTAACCCCTGACCAGGTAGCCAACATATCTCTATATAGACCGTAGAGATATGAATGGTGTAAATCTTTTACTTTATATAGACAGTAAAGTAATGCCAAGACACCACAGATAAATGATAAAGAAAATTCACCTTCAACATAAGAAACTAGTTATTAAAGTCATTAATACAAAACCAAATAAAAAGTGCCGAAAGATTAAAAATCAAAAGTAATACATAAAAGACTTGTCTTCACCAAGTGATGTAAGAGACTTAGCCAAACATGGCATTTGATTGGCAAGAACTCTTACTATCAATCTTGGATCTCGAGACTACTACACACTCTAAAGATGGATGATGGTGGTGGGTGTTGGTGGTGTAGTGGTGGTGGAGTGGTGGCAAAGTGGGAGAGTAGTGGTTTGCCAAGGGATGCCTTTGAAGTGAGCCAAGCACCCCTATTTATAGCCTGAACAGAACACTGGCCACGGACCCGTGTCCAGTGGGTACGCCCCCGTGGCCAGCCTTTTCTCTTCCTTCATTAAATGCATTTGTCAGCAGAGGGCCCCACACGGCCCCGTGTCCAGTGAACACGTCCCCGTGGGCAGAATCGTATTTGTACTATCAAGATTTTGCAAGATTCTGCGTATCTTAGCGTTGACCACGCCCCGTGCTGAGCTGGGCACGCCCCCGTAGTGGGCGTAGAAGCTTCCACAGCTTTGTCTTTTTGCAGACACCTGACCACGCCCCCATGTCCAGTGGGCACGGCCCCGTGGTCAGTCTTCTGTTTCTTTGTTTTTGCTTTGGAGATGCTGCCGAGGGGTCGGGCATGTCACGTTTATTCCTTTTCTTTGTATTTATGTTGATTTTTGCTGTATATTTGTTCCTTTTGCTCGTTTAAGCTCATTTGGTCCTGTAATTTCAAAAGGAAGACAAAAACACATTTTTTCTAACATTAGTACTAAAAAAGGGTTAGGTTTATGGCTCATTTGATGTAATTTATATGTTACATTTTGCACACATCAGTGAGCACCTGGTGAGGGGGAGTACATTCTGTACTTTGATTGTATTGTAAACATTCTGAATTAAATGAAATCATTATCCAATCATTCCAAAATCCAATCGTGTTGATGATGATGTGTTTGTATTAACTATGTGGATTAAATTTCCATATGTATTCTACTGTTTGATGAAATTTCACTTAAGTCCCCAACTTTTCAAAGTTACACTCTTAGTCCCTGTGGTTTGACAAGTTGTTACTCGGATAGCCCTTGTCATTTCTGATGCGTGTGAAGTGTTATATATATTAGGTGTATATTTTAAGCCCCTTTAACACTTATTTTTAGCCAAGTTTTAAATTTATAAAACACGATATTTTACTAACACTAAACACACATATGGGCAAGTGCACCCATCGTGAGCGTAGTATAGTGTTGGCAAGATACCGAGGTCGTCCAAGGACACAAGAGCTTTTAGTACTGGTTTATCCTCAACGTCTAATCAAAATAAAAAGTTAGAAAAAAATGTTTTAAACTAAGAAAAATAAAAACTAACTAAAATGCTGAAAATAAAAATAAAAGAAAAACAGATAGACAAGATGAATCACTTGGTTCCGACTCGTATCTAGTGTAACCTTTGATTATTTCCGCACTTTTGCACATATTTAAGAGATTATCTTAGTTATTGTAGTAGGCCCCTCTTTTGAAGGTGACATTACCCTCACCCCAGTAGTTTGAGTCAGCAAGGATACAATCCTAAAAGGGTGGATTATTGGAAGATAATTAATTAAGTTATTAATGCAAATTATGGTAGGCCCCTCTTTTGGAGGTGACGTTACCCTCGACTAAGTAGTCTGAGTCAGCAGGGATACATTCCTAAATAGCCGGGTTATAGTATTAATAGTAGTTAACTTATTAGGGGATCAAAGAGTTTGGACCCCCGCCATCCAATACCATTAAGTATTGAAGGAGGTCCTACTAAATTTGACCCAGGTCCATTGCAGGACCTCTAAACGCTGAACAATGGCAAGACCTTTACCAAACCGTTCCCTTAACCCCCGACCAGGTAGCCAACATACCTCCATATAGACCGTGGAGATATGAATGGTGAAAATCTTTTATTTTATATAGACAGTAAAATAATGCCAAGACACCACGGACAAACGATAAGGAAAGATCACCTTCAACATAAGCAACTAGTTATTAAAGTCATTAATACAAAACCAAGTAAAAAGTGCAAAAGATTAGAAATAAAAAGTATTAAACTAGACACTTTGTCTTCACCAAGTGATGTAAGAGACTTAGGCAAACATGGCCTTGATTGTCAAGAACTCTTACGATCAATCTTGGATCCCGAGACGACTCACACAGTCTACGATGGACAATGGATGATGGTGGTGGATGATGGTGTTATGGTGGTGGGTGAAGTGTGAGAGAGGTGGTGTGCCAAGGGATGGTTTGAGCTTGAGCCAAGCACTTCTATTTATAGGCTGAACAGAAGCTCGGGCACGGCCCCGTGTCCAGTGGGCACGGCCCCGTGTCCACATCCTTCTCTTTCTTCATTTAATGCAGTTTTGTCTTTTTAGTTGACCACGCCCCCGTGTCCGCTGAGCACGACCCCGTGGTGCAGAAGAATCTTTGTACTATGCAGATTTGCTGGATTGTGCGAATCTTATAGTTGACCACGGCCCCGTGTCCGCTGAGCATGGCCCCGTGGTGGGCAATAGAAGCTTCTACCACTTTGTCTTTTCTGCTGACACTTGGGCACGCCCCCGTGCTGGCTGAGCACGGGGCGTGTTCAGGCTTCTGATCTCTTGTTTTGCTTGGGAAGATGCTGTCGTGGGGTCGGGCATGTTACGTCTTGTTCCTTTTCTTGTATTTATATTAGATTTTGATGTCTTTTTGCTTCTTTTGTTAATTTGAGCTCATTTAATCCTGAAAATACAAAAGGAAGACAAAAGCATACTTTTTCCAACATTAGTACTAAAAAATGGTTAGTTTTATGCCTCATTTGATGAAATTTATATGTTGCATTTTTAACACATCAAATACCCCCACACTTGAATCTTTGCTTGTCCTCAAGCAAAACTCTTTAATATGTGGCTATTACACTCCCAAATGGAATGGGTAGAGAAGAAGGTTTTTGGGCTTGTCGTAGAGTGTCGGGATTTCCAAGATTCTTTATTTAGTTTTATTTTTATTTATTTACAATCTTATTCGTCATGATTTATTTAAAACTTTTCATAAGATAAATTACTTATTAGGGCATAACATGCCTCTTTAAAATTCTATTTATATACAAGTTCACATACCTCACGGGGATCACTCAACACTCGGCCGAAAATGTATTTTTGTGGATCACTCGAGAGCGGCATGGAACTTTCTCCTACCATAGGCTTGCCAAGCAATCAATCCTCCTCCTTTTTAACTTATATACCTTTGTAAATATCAAGAGGACTTTTTGGGTGAAGGGTTAGGCTTAAGTTAAAGGTAGGTGGTTGGGTGAGTGGTTAGTGGTTAGTAGAAAAAGGCGAAAAGCGTAACAAGTTTCGGTTTTCGTAAGACTTTCTATTTTTGTAATTTTTTTTATTTTGATGAAACTATTTATCAAACAAAGTTATTTTTGATGAACTTGTTTGTTTATTTTCTTTTGCTTCATCATCAAATTTTTTTTTTTTTTGAAGAGTCATACGAAAAACCTAGCTAGTTACTAAAACAAAGGGTTAAAAATGAAAAAGGTTTTGGTGGGTAAAAGGGTGTTTGGTTTGGGTTATGAAATGAAAAGGTTTAGGCTCAAAGGGGCTAACTAGGGGGATTTTGGGTATGTGGTAAAAATAAAAAATAAAAAATAAAAATAATGGTGTAGAAATAAAAAGGGTTAGTCCTAATGCCTCTATCATTTACTTACTCGGGTTTAAGTTGGTAAGGACCGGGAATGTATCGTCGTGGCAAGTTCTAGAGTCGTAAGAACCAAGCGGCTATTCACACAAGAAACGAAAAATGAGCATTTAGTTTAAAGATATATATTTGTATGCTCAATAAAGGCTCAAAACTCACTTTTGTGGGAATGAGTTTTTATGTGATCAAGTATATATAATCAAATTTTAACTAAGTTTGCCATGCCTTTTCATAATTTTCTTATGTTGGTTCTTTTTATCACGACGCTATTGGTTGTAAATTTGTAAAAATATAACCTTTTTAGAACTTGAAATTCCCGAATTAAACCTAGACAAGTAAAAAAAATGAAAAATTTTTGAAAAAAATTGGGGTGATTAGCGGTTCCAATAGAGTTTTGTGTAAGGCTTGTATTTAGGACTTGCAAGATTCAAGGTTTTAGCATCCCCCCCACACTTAAATTACACATTGTCCTCAATGTGTCCCAAAAATAAGTTTTTAGGTTGATTGAATGTGTAAAAGTGGGTTAAAAACAAGATTTTATGGTACTGGGTAGCTGAACACGGGGTGGTGTTGGCTGAGCACGGCCCAGTGTCCAGACTGCCAGTACCAAAAGTAAACAGAAAGCTGGGCACGGGGGCGTGTTCAGTGAGCACGGCCCCGTGTCCAGGTACCTGAACTGGGCATTTTCTATAGAACCTCGGGCACGGGGCGTGTTGGGCTGAGCACGGCCCCGTGCTAAACTTGCTGTAATGAAGAAAAATTGTCGGGAGGCTCTGTTTTTGTGCATGGGTTGTTGGTTCAAGCTTCCCTTAGTATCCTTCACCATCCCGAGTGTGTTTTATTCCTGAAAATTAAAACTAAACTAGAAAATATAAAAGTTAAACTAATCTAAAACTACGGATAGTTCCGCGGAATGCCTCCGTGGTGCGCCACGTTTATAAGGGTCCTTGGCTAGACCCACCTTATCAGGTGGTTCTGGCTCATCTTCAATTAGGGGTTCGTCATTGCCGAATGGATATTTCATTGATCGCTCAAGGTCGACACTTTTTTTGAAAGCCCCTAATTGAAGAGGTAGATTGTTGTACTTCCGGTTTTTCAAAGCTTCGTGAGTTTTTACAAAGGGTCGTCCCAACACTAGAGGAGCGTCATCGAGGATGACAACGTCGGTTGGGATTACCATTTGATTTGTTTGAACCAAGACATCCTCAACTACACCGATTGATTTTATTACCTTCCGATTGGATAGGAAAATGGGTATTTGAAGTGGAGAAAAATCACTAATACTTAATTTTTCGAAAATGTAGTTAGGCATTATGTTAACACAAAGATCTTTATCAATTGTGACATTACTAATAAACGAATTTTGAAAGAAACATGGAACCGGTGTAATGTTAATTTCAAATGGGTCTTCTTTTATTAGCGAAGTTTGATCATTAGTTAACTTAACACTTACCGTTTCGTCAATTTTAGTGTTAGTGTTTAACTCTTTTAAAAACTTAGCATGAGTGGGTACTAAACAATGATTTTCAAAAGAAGGTGACAAGAGATTAATTTCTTCAAAATTAGACTCTTCTTGAATTTTAACGTTGTCGGACTCACCTTTTTCGTTGTTTAACTCATGTGTCGGTTTTTCACTTACTTGTTCTTCCATTTTTACACTTTCAGTTATCTCTTCTTTATTTAATTGTTCTCTTGTGCGGGACTCCTCTTCCCTTGCGCGAGATTCTTTTATACATCGATCGATAACTCTAATGTGTTCTAATATCCTATCGGTCACTTCGGTTATAGAAAAAGTATCGGGATTTTCAAAGCTCGAATCCGGTTGTTCGACCCTTTGTTCCTCATAATACCCATGTGAAGTAGATGGTTCGCACCATTGTTCTTCATTGTAAGCATATGATGGATAAGGTCCGTAATTTTGTTCTTCATAATACTCATACGAGGTGGGTTGTTCACGCCATGGTTCCTCATAATAAGCATACGAAGGTGGTGGCTCATATCTTGGTTCCTCAAAGTATGAGTAAGAAGGCTCATACCTTGGTTCATCAAAATATGAGTATGAGGGAGGAGGTTCATACCTTCGGTCTTCATAGGATGTGTATGAAATTGATGGCTCGTACCTGGGCTCCTCATAGTAGGTGTATGAATTGGATGGTTGATATGAGTGATTATTTTGAACTGAGCGTGAGTTACGACAATTAGTGCAATAATTACCCCTATAATCATCCTCCTCATAGGTGTAGTTGTAACCTCCTGAGTATTGATCCATAAGAATCACTCAGCAGACCACAACCAAGTCTCGAGATCAGAAAACAAAAATAAAAACGGAAACAGAGGCTGGACACGGCCCCGTGTTCAGTGGACACGGCCCCGTGTTCAGGATCTGTATCTAGGCGTTTTAATTAAATTTACTGATTTCGTTGAGCACGGGGCGTGTTCAGTGAGCACGGCCCGTGTTCAAGCTACTGTTACTGGGTGTTTATAAAAAAATCTGCAGCACGGCCCCGTGTTCAGTGAACACGGCCCCGTGTACAGGTTACTGTAAATGCAAAACTAAACTAAAATGCAGAAAAATGTGCGCGCTTTTAAAAAGGTTTTGAAAAACTGATTAGGCCGTCGATTTTAAGCTTTCTTAAAATCCTTGTGTCCCCGGCAACGGTGCCAAAAACTTGATGCGTGTGAAGTGTTATATATATTAGGTGTATATTTTAAGCCCCTTTAACACTTATTTTTAGCCAAGTTTTAAATTTATAAAACACGATATTTTACTAACACTAAACACACATATGGGCAAGTGCACCCATCGTGAGCGTAGTATAGTGTTGGCAAGATACCGAGGTCGTCCAAGGACACAAGAGCTTTTAGTACCGGTTTATCCTCAACGTCTAATCAAAATAAAAAATTAGAAAAAAATGTTTTAAACTAAGAAAAATAAAAACTAACTAAAATGCTGAAAATAAAAATAAAAGAAAAACAGATAGACAAGATGAATCACTTGGTTCCGACTCGTATCTAGTGTAACCTTTGATTATTTCCGCACTTTTGCACATATTTAAGAGATTATCTTAGTTATTGTAGTAGGCCCCTCTTTTGAAGGTGACGTTACCCTCACCCCAGTAGTTTGAGTCAGCAAGGATACAATCCTAAAATGGTGGATTATTGGAAGATAATTAATTAAGTTATTAATGCAAATTATGGTAGGCCCCTCTTTTGGAGGTGACGTTACCCTCGACTAAGTAGTCTGAGTCAGCAGGGATACATTCCTAAATAGCCGGGTTATAGTATTAATAGTAGTTAACTTATTAGGGGATCAAAGAGTTTGGACCCCCGCCATCCAATACCATTAAGTATTGAAGGAGGTCCTACTAAATTTGACCCAGGTCCATTGCAGGACCTCTAAACGCTGAACAATGGCAAGACCTTTACCAAACCGTTCCCTTAACCCCCGACCAGGTAGCCAACATACCTCCATATAGACCGTGGAGATATGAATGGTGAAAATCTTTTATTTTATATAGACAGTAAAATAATGCCAAGACACCACGGACAAACGATAAGGAAAGATCACCTTCAACATAAGCAACTAGTTATTAAAGTCATTAATACAAAACCAAGTAAAAAGTGCAAAAGATTAGAAATAAAAAGTATTAAACTAGACACTTTGTCTTCACCAAGTGATGTAAGAGACTTAGGCAAACATGGCCTTGATTGTCAAGAACTCTTACGATCAATCTTGGATCCCGAGACGACTCACACAGTCTACGATGGACAATGGATGATGGTGGTGGATGATGGTGTTATGGTGGTGGGTGAAGTGTGAGAGAGGTGGTGTGCCAAGGGATGGTTTGAGCTTGAGCCAAGCACTTCTATTTATAGGCTGAACAGAAGCTCGGGCACGGCCCCGTGTCCAGTGGGCACGGCCCCGTGTCCACATCCTTCTCTTTCTTCATTTAATGCAGTTTTGTCTTTTTAGTTGACCACGCCCCCGTGTCCGCTGAGCACGACCCCGTGGTGCAGAAGAATCTTTGTACTATGCAGATTTGCTGGATTGTGCGAATCTTATAGTTGACCACGGCCCCGTGTCCGCTGAGCACGGCCCCGTGGTGGGCAATAGAAGCTTCTACCACTTTGTCTTTTCTGCTGACACTTGGGCACGCCCCCGTGCTGGCTGAGCACGGGGCGTGTTCAGGCTTCTGATCTCTTGTTTTGCTTGGGAAGATGCTGTCGTGGGGTCGGGCATGTTACGTCTTGTTCCTTTTCTTGTATTTATGTTAGATTTTGATGTCTTTTTGCTTCTTTTGTTAATTTGAGCTCATTTAATCCTGAAAATACAAAAGGAAGACAAAAGCATACTTTTTCCAACATTAGTACTAAAAAGGGGTTAGTTTTATGCCTCATTTGATGAAATTTATATGTTGCATTTTTAACACATCAATTTCACACTCACTTAACCAGAAAAACTAACCTCCATCCGCTTTGGGGACTATCCGAGTAACAACTTGTCAAACCACAGGGATTAAGAGTGTAATTTTAAAAAGTTAGAGACTAAAGGTGAAATTTCATCAAACCAGAGGGACTATCCGTGCATTTTACTCAGATAAATAATAACAATAATAATACGTCATAAGTTGACATAATGGAGATGATCAACAAGAAAATTGTGAGCAACAGTAGTGAAGAGTTGATATAGTGTCCTAGACTCCTAGTTGCCTTTTTGAATTTTTCTAAAACTTGAGGGACTAATTGTCAATAACGTAAACATAGCGTACATAACCATTTACCGACAGTTGAAACAAATACCTACCAGACTCTCACCGGTCCACATTCCGGTCAAAACCCTCTCACCGGAAACTTCCACCGGCGACAATGCCGCCTAATCTCCGGTCACCACCGGACTCCTTCGACTACATGCTACCAGGCCCACCGTCTCGCAGCAACGGCGGCTCCGCCGACCTCCGTTCAACCGGCCTCCTCGCCTACGCCGCCGGCAGCAGCGTCGCAATCGTCGACTCACACTCAATGCAACTCGTCACCGTCATTCCAATCCCTCCGCCTTCCACCGGAAACTCAACGACTTCCTCAACGACGTCGTCTCTATCTCCGTTTGTAACCGCCGTCCGCTGGTGCCCTACGCCGCTTCGCCTGGACCTCCTCTCACACGATCCTACCTCTTCAAACTCTCACCTGCTTCTCGCCGCCGGTGACCGTCAAGGCCGGATCTGTCTCCTCGATCCTCGTGTGAAGTCATCCGTACCGGTTTTCCTGCAAACAGATCCGAATACGAAATTAGGTATCCAGGACCTCTGCTGGATCCGATCCGGGTTATCCGGATCCGATTCATGGATCATCGGATCCATAACCGGATCCTCACTTCTCTCACTGTTCGAAACCTCCACCGGCCGTTGCTTCTTCAAATACGACGCCGCACCGGAGGTTTTCACGTGCATCGCACGTGATCCGTTTGATTCACGCCGGATCTGTGTTGTAGGTCTTAGAGGTTTTCTGTTAACGGTTAGAGTCCACGGTGATTCTGAATCCGACGTCGTTTTGAAGGAGCTTCAAATATCTACTGATGTGTCTGAGTTGAATAAGTTGGAGAGAGATGCGGTTGCTTCAGGTGGAACGAGTGGTTCTGGTTCAAATTCTAATGCTCCGGCGATGGCGATTTATCCGAATTATGTTGTGAAAGTGGCGTTTTCGCCGCATTGGAAGCACATTGTGTATGTGTGTTTTCCTAGGGAGTTGGTTGTGTTTGATTTGCAGTATCGGAGTGCTTTGTTTCGTGCGGCTTTGCCACGTGGTTGCGGGAAGTTTCTTGATGTGTTGCCGGATCCGACCTTGGAGGTGGTTTATTGTGCTCATTTTGATGGTAGGATCAGCGCATGGCGGCGGAAGGAGTAAGTTAACTCTCTGCTTAATTGAAAACTGTATTATGTTATGCCCATTCTTTAATATTAGCTACAGGTTTTCCTAGTGCATTGTGATCATAGTTGTCAGTGGCGCCAGGCGCAATTTAAGCGCAAAGGGTGAGCCTTGGGCCTAGGCGCAAGGAGCTTAACTAGCGAGGGTCCGAGATAAATGAGGCGCATAGCTTCAACATACCATTTTTAAACATTTAGACATGTTTTAGGCTGGTTCCTGGGCGTTTTTGGATGTCTCAAACCAGTTCGGCCGGGATTTATAGATTTTTGCCAGAAATTATAGAACTTGGCTGAAATCCTGTCGGAACGTCGCTGGATTGCCACTTTCCTTGCAACTCGCCCCGAGGGCCTAGGCACACACCCGAAGGGCTTTTGACAACATAAATTGTGATCTGGACAAGCCAAAATTTTCTAAATTCAAGTCATATTCATGGTCATTCTAATTCACTAATTTGAATTAACATATTTGGAGCTAAATGATATGCATATGAATGTGAAGCAATTGATAATCTGTAACAACACGTACACTTTTGCATGGTGGATTGAAGGTGATATAAACTAGGATGTTTTAGTTGTCCCTTGCACTTTTTTGAAGTTAAGGCAGTTGTGGTTTTCTTAAACATGATATATCGGTCTTCTGTAAATGTTTCCCCAATGAATATGACACATGTTTAATTAACATAAACGATAAGATATACTTGTTTTATGTAAATTGGAGCTATGGGCTTTGATCTTGATGCAAATGCCTTTATCATTGACTAAATAATGTTAGTTATTATGTATGCATGTCTATGTGTGTGTATATTATATATCTTAATTTTTTTGGACATGAGGGAATATACTTATATGCGTATCACCACAGAGGAGAGCAGGTGCATGTAATGTGCATGATGGAAGAATTGATGCCGGCACTTGGGACCCCTGTCCCTTCTCCCTCAGTGCTTGCAGTTGTCATCTCTCGGTCAGATTCCACCCTCCAAAATGTTCGCAAGAGTCTCTGTGATGGTCATCACGACACAGAAGTTGATACGGATTTTGACAATCCTTTTGATTTTTGTGATGAATCTCAAGTCGTTTCTAAAACACATTTGCTATCGATTTCTGATGACGGGAAAATATGGAATTGGCTTCTGACTGCTGAAGGCCCAACAGAGAATCAGAAAGATACGTCAGATGTTGGAATTGTTGCAGATATCAGTAAAGATCCAGCTTTAGATACAAATGCTAATGGAGTGGATTATTCCTTAAGTTCTGTGAAGGATGTTATTAAACAAACAGATAAGGAGAATGTTAGAAAGGGACGTTCATCAGCCTCCAAAAAGAGCCAGGATGATCTGGCAGTGAAGGTTGATGCTTAAACCATTTCCAAGAATCAAATTGCATAAATTTTGTTGCTATCATTTAATACAGGCTCAACATTATGATTTAGGGCTGTAACGAACCGAACATTCAGCTAACAGTTCGTGAACCGTTCGGCCAGAAGTTCGTTTGTGTTTGTTCGTTTAATAAATGAATGAACATGAACAAGAAATTTCGTTCGTTTAGTTAAATGAACGAAGATAAATAGAGGCCTGGTTCGTTCATTTATGTTCGTGAACGTTCGGTAACATGTTCTTTTATGTTCAATAGTTCATTAGGGTTTTTTTTTATTTTTATATTTTATATTAATACTTCAAAATTCCAACTAATAAAATATTTAGTAAATTTTAAGTAGTGTATATATTACATACCTTTTCGTATACCTTCGTTTTTGTTCATGAATGCTTGCCTGTGTTCGTTTGTACTCATGAACCTTATTTTGTGTTCGTTACCTAAAATTAACGAACTAACACGAACACGTTCATTTCCTTAATGAACAAACACGAACATTAAATCTCATTCGGTAAGTGTTCATGAACAGTTCGGGAACACATTTATATTCTAACGAACCAATACGAACAAGGCCTTTTTCGTTTTTGTTCGGTTTGTTTGCAGCCCTAGTGATGATTCAAGTAGGTTTGACTTTACAAAGGCCAAAATGTCTTCCTTCCCTTTTGTGTGTGTCTATAACTACATGGTGATGGTGTATCAATGTTGTTATCGTTCTATGTATGTGTCGCTAGCACTAAAAACTGACATGCTATTACAAAAGGAGATTATACATTCCAATTTGAAGCTAATTTTTTGGGATTTATCAGAAGCTTGATAAAATAATTTATGCAGATCAGCCTGGTTGGCCAGCTGCATCTTCTTTCTTCATCAGTGACTATGTTGGCTGTACCATCTCCTTCTTTAACTTCTATTTTGGCACGTAAGTTCTGTTTTCTACGACTTTTTCTATATATAATCTGAAAACATATATCACAGTTCTGGTGGTTATGTATTTGATTTATCAATTAGTTACTAAGTTATAACATGTGAAGGAGGGGGAAACCATCCTGCTGTAGCAGTTCCACTTGTTGCTTTAGGAACTCAGAGTGGTTCAGTTGAAGTTATTGACGTTTCTGCAAATGCTGTTGCTGCAAGTTTTTCTATTCATGATAGTGTTGTAAGAGGATTAAGGTGGTTGGGAAATTCAAGACTAGTCTCATTCTCATACACTCAGGTATCAAACAACAAAAATATACTTAAAAAATGAGTAGAATTTCCTTATTAATTTCGTATACCTAAAAAATGGTTGGGAAATTCAAGACTACTATATTAATTTCGTATACCTGAAAATAACACTAACGACATACAATTATTTCTTTGAGAGTTCAGGGAAATGAGAAGACTGGTGGTGGCTATACAAATAGGCTTGTTGTGACCAACCTTCGAACAGGCCTTAATCGAACCTTTAGGGTTTTGCAAAAGCCAGAGCGTACGCCAATAAGAGCTCTGCGGGCTTCATCTTCTGGAAGGTTCTTGAAACTGAACTAATTTCTTAATTTTCTATATGCATTTTTATGCATCATGCGACCCACAAACTTCACTTGATAATCATTAAGCTATTGGAATTGCCTGAGCATTTATGCAATTTGTGTACTGAGTTCGCATTAGACTTGTTTAGTGCATACCATTTTATTTTAATTGGAAATACATGAAATATTATGAAATAATCTGAAATCTGCCTTTCGTTTGAGTGAATACATATTCTTGTAGTTATAACTGTGTTATTGTGGAAAGTTATACTGATACGATCTTGGTGCATTTTGTAGGTATCTTTTAATATTGTTTCGCGATGCGCCCGTGGAGGTTTGGGCAATGACAAAGACTCCAATTATGGTAAACTACATGACTCATTTCCTTCTGAATCATTTTATGCAACTCTTTCTAGCAAGTCCATTCTCATATCAACTCTTTCTTGCTGCGCTATTATTCATTTCTATGTAATTGTGTATGTATATACTCCATTCATGATTCATTTGCTTGTTTATCATACCTCTACAATGATTTTTTGAAGTTAATTGTTACTCAAGCATGTATGTCTTTTTATTTTCCGAAGAGAATTCATACTGATTATGTTTATTGTGCGTTTTCATGGTTACTTATTAAACTTTAAGATAAAATATAAAGTAATCATGTTTGTCATACCCTCTATTTTGATTTTTGGAAGTTAATCGTTAAACAAGCATACATGTCTTTAATTTTTGAAGAAATTTAGTTGTAGCTATGTTGACATGTCTACTGTGCATTTCCTTCATGGTGATAATTTCCATGGCTAATCATTTCAGTTAGAATCATATTCGCAATTATCTTTTTTTATATGTTTGTTATATGCTGTAAGATTTGGATTCTATAATACGAAGCCATCAAATGCATTTTTTTTGTTTTTCTATGCCTAAAAGGCGAACACTACATACACTTACGTATGTATGTAGGGTAAAGATCAAATACAAATGGGTATTAACATACTAAACATGAGAAGTGAAGGAATATTTTATTTTTTATTTTTTTCCATCTACTTAAGCATGATATTTAGTTGCAAAATGTTAAAAAAATAGTATATTTACTCTAGTAGAGTAATTATGTGTAATTACACTAGAGTTGGACTAAAATACGTGCTTGACAAGATGGGAAAAAAATTTCAATTAAACAAAAGGATTTGCCTCCTTCACTTCTCACGATTAGTATGTTAAGCCCATTTGTACAATAACCTTACTCTATATGTGTATGTATATATGTATTGATATTAATTGTGTTTCCTTTTGTGCAGCTTAGGTCTTTAGCTCTTCCATTTACAGTATTGGAGTGGACTCTTCCTACTGTTCCACGACCAACGCAGAGTGGAGTATCTAAGCAATCTGATGCTTCTGTGCCACCCACAGGGATGGTATCCCAGGCAGAGTCTAGTGAGTGAAAAATCAATATTTATTACCATCATCATTATCATTGAACAGTGTCACATTTTTTCGCTCCTAAAACATAGAATCTCATCGAACTGTTAATCATCATATGGACTACCAAACTAATAGACCTTTTTAACTAGTTAGATTTTACCATTGCTGTTGTTGCTGCTGCTATTGTTCTTGATATTTTACTTGGGGACTCAAAAGTATGTTTTGGTGGCAGAGGCAGATGGAGCTCAAGAAGAATTTTCAGAGAGTTTTGCATTTGCTCTGGTTAATGGTGCTCTTGGGGTGTTTGAAGTTCAAGGCCGTAGGATACGAGATTTCAAGTATTATTCTTTTTTCTTTCCATTTTATTTATATTTTAGTTTAGCTTGTTCTGAGTAACGTGTTACGAACTGAGATTCTATAAGCTGACGAAATGTATTCGTTACTGAGCAGACCAAAGTGGCCTTCCACTTCACATATTGCTGCTGATGGATTAGTTCGAGCTATGGCCTATCGTTGGCCTCATGTGGTTAGTATATTAATTATCTTTCCCCTTGTTTATCCAAGTTGTATTTAGGGTTTGCGTCTTTTGAACTCTTAATACTGTGACTAATTTATAATTTATTTGCTTAGGTCATGGGTGACAGATCAGGAAACATACGGTGGTGGGATGTTACAACTGGACAGTCATCCTCTTTCAACACTCACCGCGAAGGTATTCGGAGAATCAAGTTCTCACCTGTTGTTCCTGGAGACCGTAGCCGTGGACGTATTGCTGTATTATTTAACGATAACACATTTGCTGTATTTGATCTTGTAAGTCAGACACATAACATGGTTTTGAGTCTCGTTCTTGATGTTTTAAATATGATCTTATATTACTTGAAGTGAAAAACAGAAAAAAAGTATATATTAACTTAAAGAGAAGATCATATGGATAACGTATACATAGAAAAAGATTAAAGTTGCTTTTTTGCAGGATTCACCAGATCCATTAGCCAACTCTCTATTACAGCCTCAATTTCCTGGAACACTGGTGCTGGAACTTGATTGGTTACCTGTACGAACTGATAAAAATGATCCGTTGGTTTTGTGCATTACTGGAGCAGACAGTAGCTTTCGACTTGTTGAGGTTAACGTGTATGTATGATAACTTATCGGGTTTTCAACAACTTTACTTAATTCTTGTCACAAGTGACAACTTTCCAAGTTCTTTTTCTGTTTGATTAAAAGAAATTGTACTGCTGATAAGTATCTGTTGATTGGTTGTTGAGTTTCACAATTTGCTATTATATATGTTCATTAGAATTTCCTATATTTTTATGCAGTGAGAAAAGAGTTGGTTATGAGGCCCAGTCTGGAGCTATAAAGGAGCGATTTCGGCCAATGCCTTTATGTTCTCCTATATTACTTCCTACACCACATGCATTGGTAATTCTGACTTCAATCTGTTCTTTAAACAAACTTTATGTTTTTATTAGATACAGCCTTGGATTAACTCTTCTAATTTATTCTTAAACCATAAGTATTATTTCAGTTATAAAATGCTTAGAACTGTTTATTTTTATTTGAAATGGTAGTTCTTTAAACTCTGCAGTTATATGAAGAACGGCTGCTTGGTTCTTGCGGTTTAGCCTTTTATGGTTAAATTCAATGTTTTCAAAAACCGGTTTTATACCAACCATACTGGGTTGGGCTCAGAATCGGCTCAACCGGGTGTATCAGGCGGTTTAACCGGGTGCACCGAATGGTTTAACCGGTTGTATCAGACGGTTCAACCGGTACTACCAGCCGGTTTAAACCGGTTTTTAAAACTTTGGTTAAATTACTTCAGATATTTGAACATTTAACCCCTTTATCTTTCACTAGCTTACATGTAGTCCCTAAAACTTGTAAACTTTTACATAAGAAGTGTAAAATTAGTTTGTGTAGGTTAACATCTAACCCCCTCTATGTTCATTAGTTTACATTTGGTCCTTAAACTTATAAATTTATACATAAAAAGTATACAATTAACATTATATATATGTATAAAAATTATAAATATCTATTATTTTTTTAATTTATAAATTTTTAACTACCTTATCGCTACTGCTACGTAGCATATAGGTAGTTTGTCGCTATTGACCACTATTCGCTATTAACAACTATGATATAGTGAACAAAAAATTTTGACAACAATCTTCATCACTACAAAATTGTACTTCTATTAGTAATATGTTGAATTCTCTTTGACATCATCAATCAATTTTTTTACTTGTTATCTTGTTTACAGTATGCTGCTGACCTGTAGAAATGAAGTCAAAAACTTGATTATTTCTTTATAGTCATCCAACACTTGACCTCTTTATCTTTTTTAATGGCAGGCACTGCGCTTGATCTTGCAATGTGGTGTAAAACCTTCATGGTTTAACACAAATAGTTCCCTTATCAATAACGAGAATTCTCAGTTATCAAAAAGTTCATCAGTAGGAGATCTTCGTAGTTATTTAATTAATATACCAACTATTGGTGATTCAGTTGTGCCAGAATTGCTTCTCAAGGTATTAGAGCCTTACCGAAGAGAAGGTGAGGTTATGAGTATATGGCATGGAGCTCATTCTAGTTAGAGGTGGCAAAATGGGATTTGTTGGGTAACAGGTTCAGGTTGAAACGGGCCGGGTCAAGTCGGGTCGGTTGACCCATGACACCTTTTTAACCATTATTATATATAACAAAAGAGGATGTCTTAGGAATAGTTCCAACCTCTATTTTATTATATTTCTTTATCAAATTTACAACAATGCCATTCAACTCATGTTTTTTTTTCTTTTTGTGTATTCAACCCTTCACTTTTAGCATTGCCACTTACACCCCCTCAGCTTTCTAAAGACTTTGTAAAATGTCATTTTGACCCCCCTATAGTTTTACGTGCTTATTTTTATGTACGTGGGTCGAATATAATATGTTTTCGTGCTTATTTTCATGTACCTTTTTGGTTGGTCTACGTGTTCAGAAACGAGTCAGGTCAAATACAATACGTATTCACTAAGTAGTATATATTCGAGCTACTTTACGTTCAACTCTGCCGCAACGCGTGGTACCATTCACTAACGTAAAAAAACACTATTTTCTTACGTGCTTATTCTTAAATATGTTTCGTTATAAATCCAAGTTGGTTTACGTTTCAACGTGAATTTTCTCGGTAGTGAGTTAGGTCAAATATAATACATTTTTCGTGCTTATTTTCATGTGCTTTTTCAGTTGGTCTACGTTTTGACGTAAATATTGTTTGAAAACGAGTCGGGTCAAATATTTGACGGTATAAGTTCGAGTTACTTTAAGTTTCAACGCCGCCGCAACGCACAATGGGTCAGATTATTAGTTTTTAACATATATTGTTACAAATATAATAGTATGACACTATGACAATTGACAGTAAAAATCTAATCTTTGAATTAAATGATTTAGGAGGCTGTTGTCCATTAAAATTAATAGATGAGTTGAATTTAAAATCGACTCATTTGAGATAAACTGTAACCCAAATCGACCCATTCATACTTCTGATTGAAATTGCAGTAAATGGGCTGTGATTGAAATTGCCACCTCTGTTTCTAGTGTATATTGTTGAAAAAATTCATTCATTTATTGTTTTTCTTTGTTGAATTATGTTGCATCAGGTTGCATACTTGATAAAGAGATTGTACGACAGTATGCTGCTATACTTAATAAAGGTTCTGCTGCCAGATTCTCGTTTGCAGCTGCAATATTTGGTGAAACCTCTGAGGCTTACTTTTGGCTGCAACTACCTTGTGCACTTAAGCACTTGATGAACAATCTGGCTAACAAGTCTCTACAGAAAAACCCAGTAATATCATCATCATCATCAGAAACTGATGACATGTCCTTGCTGACTAGGATATCCTCCAAGGGCAAATCTGGAACTGGGTCAAGTAAAAGTAACACAGTGGTAAGCTTTCTGGGTTTTTTTTTACCATAGAGAACTGAAATACTGAAATTCTATTTCAGTTAAGTATTGCTAAAACATAACCGAGGTCTTTCACAACATCGTTTATGGTTAATTATAGGCTACTTATACAACTAACTTCCTTTCCTCATAACCGATTATTTGATTTTCAATAATCCGAGTTATATACTTAGTTGTAACAAAAACAGTAAATGTTGTTTGGATGTGCTTCATCCTTTTGTAGTTGTAACAACCTGATAAAAAATATTTGAGTGTTTGGAAAATTTTTATTATGAAGGAACTAATAAATATACGAAGCATTAAAATTTAAGATAATGCAGTTTTTTCTTTCAATTAATATAGTTATAACTAATAGTATTATTAGGAGGATTGTCATCTGTAATTTCAACAATAATCTTTTTCCCTGATAGAAAATTTAACTATGAAAATTTGGGTAACAATTTTCAGAAACTACTGTTTCAAGCCCCTCCTATAGGTTTTACATTTTACCAGTATTTACTTTTAATGTAAATTTTTAATGCTATGAGCATAAACCTATACTGCCATATTTCTGTTTATCAGGCCTTTCTTTGAGAATGAATCATAAAGTATGAGTTATTTTGTGAGTAGAAACTAATGATGTTATCACCTCAAACAGAGTGATGGTGAACTTAGATCAATGGCTTTTGAGCAAGAAGAATTGTGGGAACGAGCTAATGAGCGTATTCCCTGGCATGAAAAACTAGAAGATGAAGAAGCTATTCAAAACCGTGTGCATGAGTGAGTATAATTACCGAAATTTACCTTTTACCCAGTTTTATATCAAATGGGTCAAATAAGATATATAGATTAGGGGAACATGCCAAATGGGCCAAAAGTTTATTTTTAGTGAATACAACCTCCAAAATTTTTAATCAATCATTGAGATTATGATTGTAGGGGCTGGATCGTGTACAAGGCAATCTTAGCCTACAAAACGTAGGGGACAACCTCAGGGTGACACGTGTCCTTTTCAATTTAGGGGGGGGGGGGGGGGGTGGGTATTATGGTCTTTTCTCGTGTGATCTACTTCACCCCCAATTTTTGAACGGCTATAACTTTTCCATACGATAGTTTAAAAAAATTACACCGTATTAACGAGCATTTAATTCTCTCTAATTTCAGTAAGGCTATTGCTATAATTTTCTTAATTTTTTATTTTTTTTTTATTTTACAAGCTATAAAGTTATGTGATTGTGTAGCGTTATGTGATTTTGTTCCGGTATGTAATTTAGACCTAAATCACGTATTGTAAGGTAATTTTATCTTATATTCTATGTTTAATAATAATAATCAGGCTCGTGTCAATTGGTAACTTGGAAGCCGCTGTGAGTTTGATGCTTTCCACACCTCCAGAAAGCCCATACTTCTATCCAAACGCCTTACGTGCTGTTGCTCTTTCATCTGCTGTTTCAAGATCCCTAAATGAACTAGCAGTTAAGGTAATTGGGATTTCAATATCTATTAATTCTTCAAATTTAAATATTAGCTATTCCCGCACTTTAAATACTCATTCTGCGCTCACTTGTTATTTTATGTAGGTGGTTGCAGCAAATATGGTTGAGAGTGACAGGTCATTGGCCGGTACACATCTGCTCTGTGCTGTAGGGAGATATCAAGAAGCTTGTTCACAGGTGTGTTCGTTAACACAATCTAGTCTTTTGTGAATTTTCAGAACTCCACAAAGTGGTAATCGAACTGTAGAAGCACGTAGTGGCAAGTTAAACGGGCTGGGCTGCTGGGGTAATGAGCCATTTGTGATTAAATTTTTTTAATATATTTTCTAGAGTAAATTTCTATTTTGGCCCTTGAGGTTTAGTCAGTTTAAGCATTTTGACCCAAACAGGAATCTTTTGACATATGCGACCCCGAGGTTGCATTTTGTAACGGCTTTGGCCCCTAACACTAACTTTGATACTTTTTTCTGTTAAATGTAAGGGTATTTTAGTACTTTTACACCTCAGGGGCCACAATAGTTTTAAATATAACTCGACTTAACAGTAAAAAGTAACAGAGTTAGTGTTAGGGTCAAAATCGTTACAAAATGCAACCTCAGGGTCTGATATGTCGAAAGATTCGTTTTTAGGCCGAAAGGGTTAGACTGACTAAACCTTATGGGCCAAAATAGTAATTTACTCTATTTTCTAAGTATGATTAAAAAATTTATGTTATTTCAGTAAGTGTAGTTTTTTGATAAAACCATTTTGGATGTTCAAATTATGCTTGGGTGATGTTTGACCCATTTGACAATTGACAAGTTCCCTTTTAAGCAATATTATTTATTTTACCTGTTAGAGGTAAAACATAATGTAAGACCCATCAATAATTAAATTAAGTATATGTTTGAGACGTGAAAGTTATAGGTATATATGATACGGTACATTCATTATGTTGCAGCTACAAGATGCTGGATGCTGGACAGATGCTGCAACGTTGGCAGCAACACATTTAAAAGGAACAGATTATGCAAGGTTTGCATCTCCCTTTAACCGTTTAGGTTTTTGGGTTGTGGTGGGGTAGGTTTATTGGTTCTAGCAATAAGGGTGGTTCTCAAATGAACCTTACCCATAACTGGTATTATCGTTTTGAACGAGTATATTTGATTTTCAGCAGGGGTTGGGGCTGTATCTGGTGTTACTTTAGAGTGAATTAACTCTGTTAATATAATAAGTTTTATATTTTCGCAAGACAGTTAGAGATGGTAGATTTTTTCTCATGTTTACAATATTGTGGTTTCTCAGGGTATTACACAGATGGGCTGAACACGTCCTTCATGCAGAACATAACATCTGGAGGTATTCATTATCATTTCTTTTTGTTTGGTTGTAATTAAACTAATCAAGTTTAAAGGTGGACCGGTTTACTTAACAAATAGGTCACATTTAGTGCTGTATTTTATCTCTAATGACTAATGCGTCAAATAAGCCAAAATAGGAAACAAGTCAAAGGGGCCAAATGTTGCAGAAAATGTGTTTTTAATGCATAAACATTCTAATTCAATTTATTAAAAAAAATACTGCAATAAATTATATTTTGTTATTGTTTATAAAGAAGGCGGATAAAAAGTGTTTAAACGAGTGCTAAAAATGACCTGTTCACTCAACTTAACACTGAGCAATTTTGTGTGTTTTGCTTCATGGTCACTATATTCCGATTTAAATACTTCTCTCGGTTTATTTTCTATCGTTTAGTTAATCCTCGACTATTTTTACAATGCAGAGCCCTGATCCTGTATGTAGCAGCCGGTTCATTACAAGATGCACTATCGGCACTCCGTGACGCTCAGCAACCCGATACTGCTGCAATGTTCATCATTGCCTTTCGGGAAATTCATGCTGAATTTATTCAAAATCTTAATAATAATGACGGCTCGGATTCTTTAATCAAAGAAAAACTGCTTGTTTTGCCCGGATTGAACCCCGAAAGCGAAGATGTTATTGCTATCGGAGAATTGTACGGACAGTTTCAACAAAAGCTAGTCCATCTGTGCATGGATTCTCAACCATTTTCCGACTAATTTTTTTTTTCCTTCTAATGTACTGTTGTTAAAGCTCCATGTATACGAGTTGAGATTGCATGGACTCTCAACCATTTTCCTTCTAATTTTTTTTCCTTCTAATGTGTTTTTATGTAATTGACCATTGTTGTGGTCTGAAAAAAGGAGTCAATGGATTGATATTCACAAATTTTGAGAATCATTCTGTTAATAATTATTTCACATTGTTTTTATTTTTGATTTTTTACATTGTTTTTAAGCAAACCATTTACTTTTTAATATAATAAGTTAATAATCTATTATAGCGTATTTGAAAGAAAAAAATTTGGCTGCCCAATAGATTAATGCTAATTGTGTGCAACTACATCGATGTTGGTTATGTTTCAGTTAGATGCTAATGGTTCCAATTTAATGCTGGGTTTTGGTTATAGTTTACCTGTGTTTTGAGCCAGGAATAGGCGGTACTTGTGATATTTCAGCTTGGACAAGCTTTATTTAATAGTTTTTTGGATGTAAAAGGACATGTTACCTTTTATTGTCATTGAAAACAGATTACATTATGACAGAGTTTAATAATCTCCCATTTGCAGTTCAACTTTTTGGATTTTTGTTCGAGGAATGTCTATTGGCAAAATAAAGCCTTAAAAACACCTAAGTTTGGTTTGAAAACGAAGGTCCGGGTTCAAGTCCTACATAATACAGAAATTTAAAAAAAAAATTGTCGTTCAAAAAAAATTGGGTGGTTGATGGAATTTGGTTGAAACTTTAGCATGTGCTCGTGTTCGCACCCAGTTTATTTTGTTGAAGATAAATCGGTGACAAGTTCCATTGTACAAGCAAGATGGATGGATTAAGCCTAATCTTTCTATATCTAAAATACGAGTATAAATACGACAACAACAATCATGCCCATTAAGGGTATGTTTGGCAAAAGTAGCTGGTGGCTGCTAGCTGGAAGCTGTAAGCTGGTAGCTGTTGCCGCTGGTAACTGTAGCTGGTAGTTAGTAGCTGTAGCTTTTTAGATATATTTGGTGTTTGGTAGAGTAGCTGGAGCTTTTAATAAAATGTATAAAATGACCAAAATGGACATAACTAAAAATTTAGAAAGTTGATGCATTAAAAAGTTTCCTATTTTTAGAGGTTAAAATAGTCATTTTTTCCCTAAAAGCTTGCAGCTCCTTCTAAACGCTACTAGTAGTAGCGTTCAACCAAAAGCTTCAAGCTCATAACCTAAAAGCTTAAAGCTCCTTCAACCAAACAAGACTTTTTATTGAGTAGGAGCTTTTTCTTAAAAGCTTAAAGCTAGAAGCTCCTAAAAGCTCCGTGCCAAACATACCCTAAATCTCACAAATAGCAAAACTATTAGTAGGGTCTGGGGAGGGTGGGATGTAGGCAAACCTTACCTATATCCCGGGGAATAGAGAGGTTGCTTTCAGAGAGACCTTCAGCTTGAGAACAAACAACAGACAAACAAACAATACTCAAAGTACATAGGTAGAAATCTACCAAATAACACAAATGGTGATGAGAGACTATGGGACATAAACATATGTAGCATAAAGAAAACACATATAAACAACATACATACAGGTAGGCAATCGCATACATAGTCCCCTTGAAGGGGTATGGTCCCAAAAATGCCGCGCAAACCATTCTGGTCGCGCTTTGGACCATACTCCATAATCACTTTGGTGATCAATCATTAGATCCCGCACGGGATGCTTAAGCAGAGCATGGTCTCGCGCGAGGTCCAAACAAGAGATATCATCAATTTCTATACTTAGCGTTCTGAATAAGAGCCTTCACCTTCTGCAACCCCGCGCGGGCTACCAATGTGCCTAGCAAGGGTCGCGCAGGAGTCAAAGCGCAAGGCCACTTCAGAAGGTACTAAACTAAAGGTACAAGTGGCAGAAGGGCAAGCCAATCAGCGTCCTCCAGGCTGTGCTCTATCGTGCTCCACGATCGTCTGATGTGCAGGAGACAGAAAGTACACAAGGCCGCTCATGTGGCACAAATCAGGGGGCGGCGACACCTGCCCCATGATCTCCACTTACCTGCTGATGGCAGAGGGACAGCAAGGCCGACAACTGAGACACGTGGCTCCAATCACGGCGCGCCAGCACCGGAGATCTTCTAGAAGACACTAACGGTCGATACCAGTGAGACAAGAAGCATATTCTCCAGTTGTCGCCTTCCAGCCCAAGGCCCATAAGCCCATCTCCTCTTACACATCTCCGACTATAAATAGAGACCTCCAGGCACAGGTTAAACAGTCCATTCCCTCTACTCTCACTCTTAACACACAATTATCTCCTCAAAGCAGATACTTATTCTCACGCCGGAGTCTGGTTAAGAGGGAAACCCCCATATTCCCCTCTTAACAAGCTAACGATGTTCTGTTTTGCAGGATTATCGGATCAATCGGAACTCAGAAAGTTAAAAGAAGATTAACCCTTATGAAAGGAACATAAACCAAACTAATTAACCTTAAAATTAGTTCCATGTTTCTTCATAGGCAATCGCATACATAGTCCCCTAAAGTGTAGGATAATCTAAGTCCATAAGATCAAGCTAGAGCCCTACTATACCTTCTTCTAAAAGTCATTAAGCGTAATCCTTCACCTCCATGAGCTCCTATCATATCAAGCTAGAGCCCTACTATACCTTCTTCTAAAAGTCCTTAACCTTAATCCTTCACCTCCACGAGCTCCTATCATGGACCATGTCCTAAGGGAGGTGCAACTCTAGTAAATCATGTCTAATTCGTTCTTCCCATGTTAAATTTGGGTCTACCTCTACTCCTCATTCCCTCCATAGTGAAGATTTTCACTGCTTAACGAGTGTCGTGGTCTGTCTTCTCTTCACATGCCCAAACCATCTCAATCTCCCCTCCTTTATCTTATCTGAAATACTAGTCACTCCTAACCTCTCCCTAAAAACTTCATTTCTAATTCGATCTAACCTTGTATACCCACACATCTACCTTAACATCCTCATCTCTGCAACCTTCATCTTGTGAGCATGTGACTTCTTGATGGCCCAACAGTCTATCCCATAGAGCATAGCGTGTCTAACTGTAACCCTATAAAATTCCCCTTTTAGCCTAATTGGGAACCTTTTGTCGCACAATATCCTCGTGGCAGCTCTCCACCTACACCAACCAACCAGCATGTGGTGGTCTACATCACTATCTATCTTCGCATCCTTTTGAACAAAAGATCCTAAATACTTGGATTTAGTTGCCTTGGGAACCACTTAACCCTCAATGGTAATCTGAGTTTCATCGTCCTCGCCTACACCACCGAAATCACAATAAAGATACACAGTCTTGGAGCGATTAATCCTAAGGCCATTGCCTTCTAAAGTTGTGAGCCACTCCTCTAGCCTCACATTCAGG
>JARYGA010046623.1:0-47569 GCA_030545235.1 Helianthus tuberosus
GTTCGGTCTATGTTTCAATCTTTAGATTTTCATAGCCAGTTGTTTTTTGTTATGAATGGTTTATAGTTAATTTCAACTAATAAAGCAAATTGTATCTTGGGTCATATAAAATATTAGCATTACCTCAAACTGAATGATTCGGTCTTTGCTTTCGCTGCTTCAGGAAACTGTCCGTCTATAATTTTATAATATTTAGTGTATGCTAGCAAATAAGAACCCAAAATATAAAAAATAAACATTTAATAACCTGGTAGCAGATATTGCTTATGGTACTTTGGTGTCTGTATCACCAACGATTGTTGAGAAAGACCCTCATGATCGCTAAACGTCTGGCATGTTTGTAATCTCTGCAACAATCTCCAACAAAATCACACACGTGCAACAAACTCATGTGAAGAAAATAATCAAACAAATACTGATATGTAACAAACCTGTTTGATGCATACAACTCGAAGATTTGTTTCATAAGCTTCCTCAATTCCGGAGCTCTTACATCGCCGGAATATCCACAATCCACCGGCGGCTTTCCTTTCACGTTCAACATCCGGTGAGGACTCGCACTCACTAACGGACAAAAAATCAATTCCGTCACCCTCTTCTGCCCGCCACCGCGGCGGACCTGAGTCTTCATCGGCGTCTGTTTACACGACTCCGCCGACTTGTTCGCGCTCGAACCGTCGCTGACGTCATCATCGGTTCACACCGGTGACATTCCTCGATCCGAAACACACCGTTGCTTCCGTACTCCGCCGTTAGAGGCAGTTACAGACGACTGACGACCACGCCACCACGCCGGCGACGGCGTCACCGATGACGGCCTACCGCCACCACCGCTCGGTCCGTTACAACTCGAAACCGAAACCCTAGGTCTCAAATCGGCATCTCCGTTATGGTTACAATTTTCTTTACGATCTCTGTTACGGTTTCCGTTACGACTGCTAGACCTGAACAGATTTGAAATAGACGGAAACCTAACAAAATTCGGTTTCTTCGAGTTTGATGAACTACTACCGATACAACCGCCGGTAGTAACCGCTATCTGTGATGAACTGTAGACTCTTCTATCCGATACGTTGTGACTGAGGCGAGGTTTATTGTACGGCCGTTGAGTAACTGCAACTGGATTGTTGACGGATTTTCGGTGGCTGATACACGGAGAAACTGATAAATTTACAGTCGAATTCTTTGAATTCGAATTACAACGGTTCATGTGCCTTCAACAGTTCAACTATATCTCCAAATCACTAGCCTATGCCTAACTACAATTCACAACCAAACCCTAAGGTCACTGAATTCCACTTAACTTCAATCATATATTCACCTTCATGCTACAATCTCAAATTCCACACTATATTCAACAAATTTCACGTGTTCACTTACAATCAATTGTTTTTCAACGAACTCTATAATATGAACCATGAATAGTAACAAATCAACCTAGAATTCGCAACAAATTCCACAACACACACTCACAACATAAATCCTTCACAAAATTAGGGTTCGCAACTTAGAAATGAAGTAAAAGAACAGAAACAGACCTGCAAAGAAGACAATTGAGCCTCGAGAGCCTCCAGAGATTCGCGAATGTTCAAAAGGCTATTGGCTTCTTCTGCATCATCGTCTGATGTTGATGAAGCATTCTGAATGCAATTGGCGATCTTCGAACGGAGCTCTGAGGCTCGAGCGAGTACCAAAGCGACACCGTCTTCATCCATGTTGGTGACTCCTGAGTTGTTGTTGATAGGGTTTTGTATAAAAGCGTCAGTACTTATCTTTAGGGCTTTTCTGGTGAAATGGGTACAGATCGATGCTCTTTTTGTTCGCACAGTTCTTTCCAACAATAAACAAAACACATTTTTTTAGAAAAATAATATTTGAAGGATATAGAGTTTTTATTTTTTAATGTCAGATATATTTTATTGATTAGTCTAATACCCTAAAATAAGTTAATAAGTTTGTAGGAAATGCGTTCCAAAGTAGTAATATGTATCTAATAATTGTAAATTAACTAATTAGTTAATAATTTAAAAAAATATATCCGACAAATTTATGACGAAACTGTGACCAAGTTAGATGTCTTTTTGTTTTTGTCACTATTGTGTAGCAAATATGTTTCAAAAATTTGGATTTTTTTTGTTGTCATAAATGCGTCACAGTTTTGTCAAAATTTGTGACGCATTTATTTCCGTAGCAAATCTCCGTAGTAAAATGACCACTTTTCTAGTAGTGAATCAATTATGAATTTAAAAAAAAAAAATCCACTCACAAAGTTAGTGTTAGATATATTTTTAAGCGTATTGGCCATATATGTTTACTCATTTGTACCACATTAAGTATTTTCATTTTCTTTTCTTATATTAGTTAACTCAATTTTCTTATCTCAAGGTATTAGTAATTTTACAATTCTTTGTAGTATTATTAAAGATACAATATTATAACCATTATGGTTTAGTATTATATTTAACACATTAATAATTCAAGTCTGATACTAGAAATTCGGGGTATCATGTGTTGAATTTACTCTTTTGCACATAGTAAACTAGAAATAATTCATTCATATGCAGCGAAAGATGTTTACACATGCATCCAAGTCAAATTCATATATTTAAACAAACATAGGTGTTCAAAACATAAAGATAACGAACTTGATGTTAGTCTCAAAGTAGGGTAGCCTTTACATCCGTGTCAAGCATCTTTAAAACTTTAATATAAATCATTTCATACATGTGTGACATAACACACATAGCATATCATATCATAGCATAGTATCACATCACACAACATAGAATGACATAACATAACAACATAACATCATTCCATTCCATTAGCCAAAGTTACTATGTCTCGTTATTGTAGGTCCAACTAGCGGAGGATCTAGTCGCCTAATCCTTGTATACGAACAGACCCGGTGAATCCAACCGGGAAAGCAAATCGATATCGAGACACAATACAAAACAAAGGTTTAACGTTTAAAGATCAATATATTGAATCTGCAGAGTTTAGTTACATGATCTAAACAAGAAACTCTCACAAACTCTCTGATATGCTCTCACTGTTATCACTTCCGTGTTCTGTTGTGTTCTCTCACTTTTTGTGTCTACCTCTGTTCTGTCTTCAGTTGCTGTATATATAAGCAGCAAGGTCGACGAAATACTTGTGCAGCCGACGAAACATCCTCAGGCGACGAAACACTCATGGCGAAACACCAAGAGTGACGAAACAAGGGGACTTTCGTCATGCATAACTTGAGCAGGAGTTTCGTCACAGCATGACTTGAGCAGGAGTTTCGTCATCAGGCTGCATGTCTTTCGTCATGTAGGGGATCAGAGTGAAGTTTCGTCAACAGCATGCATTGGATCTAGTCTTTCGTCATGCATAACATGTAGATATGACAAACACAGAACAATATTTGTATTTCACATGAAAAGTCTTCATATGACATCATCATGACATCATCATGGTGATGTCATGATGATGTGTCACCAGGAAACGGTTCGTGGCGCTTCGTGCTTCGCGTGTCGAACTCTGGGGCGCACGACGGAGGAATGTCGTGACATCGGGCTTGAGCCGAGCCTAACCGAGTCGAACCGAACCGAGTCGCGTCCACATAATATGTATCAACAAACTCCCCCTTGGACGCTACTCGTTGGTTCGTCTTCCATGTCGGAGGATCTTCAAAGTCTTCACGGGTCGTAAGTAGAAAGTGTATCAACAAACTCCCCTTTTCATTTAGGAAGTGTGTTAACAAACTCCCCCTTAAAATAAACTCCATTTTCAGCACTTAGATCCTTGAGGTGTTGAGGATAGGTCAGTGGCAACTCGATCATCTTTATCTTTTGAGTGCCTCCAAGTCATGTCTTCATTCTGAAGCTTGTTTTCTATCACGTTCTCTTCGCCTTTAGCTGGTTTGAATTTCGCATCTGCACATACAAGAAAACTAAACACGTAATGAGAACAAACGCTTGGAATATAGTTAACATAAACAAACGACACACATGTGACCATTTTTCAATCAACTATCGTCTGACAGTTTGAAAGTTTAACAAATTGTTCATTTTTAGTTTTTAACTTTCAAAACTTGCAAATTTTGACCGTTTATGAAGAGTCAGTAGTTTTGGTTTTCAATCAGATTTCAGGTAACGAAAACTCGAGTTCCAACATCGGGTAATCAAAAGAAATTAGAAATAAAATCTTTTTGGCTTTTATAAAGTTTATATTAAAACACACCTAAAATCTTTTTGGAATTTTGAATATGTCAAACTTAAAGACGAAAAACAGTAAATAAATATATACAGAGATGCAGAAACCGAAAGCATTAAATAAATATTTACAGACATTCTTTTTGCGAGTTTCGAGGGTAAGAGAATCATATCAGTGTACGGTCACACCAAAACGCTCTTGTTGTTGATTTTGTTAACATTTAGATAAGCATCCTATAACAATTATCGGTATTGTTGTCCACATAAGCTCAACTTATCCGATGTAATCATGGCGAGGGGATACGATTAATGTATGATTTATACTTACCGACCGGTGTTTGTCACACCCCAACCAATGGCAGAAACATCGGGATGAGACGAAGTGTGAAGATTTCTTGAGACATCATAACACTAATAATCGTGACTAGTATTTAAATAGTAAATTTCATTTCATTTCTAAAGAATCAATTACAAGAGTTTGAAACAAGTACAACATGAATAATGGAATACAATACAAATAAAATACAAAGTTTAAAGTGTGTATCTAAGCATCCTACTAGATTCCATGCATCATCAACATCATCGCTAAACCTGTAACATCTTTTAATAAAGTTCAATGCAAAAGCAAAGGCGAGTACACAAGGTTTGAATAAGTATAGCATAAGTACAAAAGCATTTTACTCGAATCCACATGGCAATTTGTAAGCAAGGTAACTAGCATGCATATCATTACGTCTAAACCCAAAGTGTCCACTAGTATTTAGCATCCCTCGCCACAAAAGTGACGAGACCGTATAGTATAATAACCCAACAATCCCCCGTCGGGTGGTATGCTACTCCTATAGCGCTATAATTTTTAAGCGAGGGTATAACATAGTAATGGCATAAAGCATGTATTATCTAGCATAACAAGTAGCATGTATAACGGATTGAGTTCACAAAGTATGTTTAAGTGTGTGTAAGTGTAATTTTTGTATGGTAACATGTTGCAACCCAAAAGTGGTTTAAAATGTAAATGGGTCGAGTGTACTCACGGTTTTGCAAGCTTTCCTACTTGAATCCGTGAAGAGTTGGTTGAAGGAGGGAGCACCAAGTTATCCTACAAGAGGAAAAAATCAAGGCGTATGAGTAATTTGGAAGAATGATGGGATGTTCGGACTTAAGATTCAAAGAATGACAAAGTAAATATTATGAAATTATTCACTATGGTATTAGCACTTGTCTTGACACTATAGTAATCCCTAAGGATTGTATGTGATTTCATAGGTTCGAGACCTATTAGAATCGTGACAAGGAACTACACACATAGTGATAAACTTATTAACTTGGTAAGGGATTTACATAATCACTACCAAGGGTTCAATTTTGGGTTTATTATAGTCATAATATATACGTATTATTATATTTAGCCATGTAGGAGGCGAGAGGTTGAACCTTCCACTTTGGTACCTATTGGTGTCATATAAGTCAAGTAGGAGGTGGGAGGTGAAATCCTCCACTTTGGTACCTCGAATGATATGTTAACATATAGGTCATGTAGGAGGTAGGAAGGCGAACCTTCCATTTAGGAACCTCATAGATATGTACAAGAAATAATACAACTAATCTAAGCAAAACATCAAGTGATGTGTGGACTTGTATGTAGGTTAGCCTAGGCTAGCCAAGTAGTCACACCATCTTCAAGTTTAAGACTTGACACCACTTGTGAGTTAAGAACTCGATTAAAACAGAAAGTTTAGAGTGTTTAGACACTCTTATTAAGTGTAAAACAACCTTGGTTTAGCTTTACTAATCATATTATGGACTAGAAGCATAAGAACACAAGCTTGTTTGAAGTATACAAGAGTTTAAGAAAGTTTCAAAACACAACAGAAAGTTTATGGACATTTTTAGGGCAATTCCAGGTCTGATTTCTCCAAGGAGAGATCAAGGAATCGAACCCCATGATTATCCAAGCAAGTAGGAAGAAGAATCAAGTAATTTGGTTGAGTTTTGAGCAAGTTATGCTCACTTTTGTATGAATGTATGAATCTGTCCAAATTTCAGAATTTTGCAAGAACTTGAGAGTGATTTTGGAGAGATTTGAGAGTGTTGAAAGTGGAAAAAGGCTTGGAGAAGGTGGGTATTTATAGGGGAAGGAGTTAGGGTTGATTGGAGGTGTTTAATGGAGGTTTAGAGGTGATTGGAGGAGAAGAAGTGTTGGGATTTCGTGCAAAATCGCGAAGAATTCAAACTGCTGTCCCGCCAGACACCCTTACGGACCGTAAGGGTATGAGGCTTACGGTCCGTAAGCCTTCGCAACATGTCTAGATGTTATATATTACGTATTTTATGATCATTTTAGGGTATTTAGGCATACTTAACATGTACTAAAGGTAACACAAGTATCAAATGAATAAAATTGAATATAAGACTCGTATGTAAGTATCGCACGAAGCATGTATGTTACGTATTAGTAGATTTATTACATGTTTGCCAGTGTTACGGACATGTAACTAATTGTTTCACAATTATACGTATGATTATATATAAAGTAGGTATAACATGTAATTAACAAAGTACGAGTTTCATTTATGAATCAAGTCCCGTTTTTTACATTTGATTAAGAAGAAAGGATGATTACGAGAATGCAAGTTTTCCAAAAGTAGAATTCCAAGCAATGGTTTCTAAATATAGTAAGTATGAAAACGCAGGGCGTTACAGTGTTCATCCACACACGACACATTCCAATATCAAGGTATGCACGAGGGTTCATCTTACTGGTGAGTATACCATTTATCATCTGTTTTGACGTATATGAAAATGTGAGATACTCACTTATTTTGGTTGAAAACAAGCCCTATGTGATAGAATCACTTATTGATGAGGAACTTGATTTTCAAATGCATGAAGGGCACAGGAGCAAGTCCGTGAACATGTCAGTTCTAACGTACAACAAAGAGGACGAATTTGAATCCCTGATAAATGTGATATATTATCACTTATTTTGTGGACATGTGATTGTTGATCACTTATTGAGGTCGTATGCAGTATCTACACGTATGAATGGTATCATGGATGATCTAGACTTCGTCTCCGTTATATTTCGGTAAAAGAAACAACCATGATACCCAGATGATAAACAACATAAAGACCACATATCTCAGAACCTCGGCAATCTATCAAACGAAATTTCGGTACCAAGACCATATGTCAATGAGTGGTTCCCACACAGTCTTCAGTCGATTAAAGATTTATATCACCCTGCACACTTTAAAATGATTGTGAGCCTACCGATACATCTTATATAGAGCTGCTTATCGTTTTTCATTTAAGGTTTAAAAGAGGTTTGGACAGACCACTGATGTACTATCATTTTCTCTTTTGCTCGCCTGGAAACTCATTTTTGTTTTTCTATTGCTTTTGTGTTTTTGAAATTTTTCGATGTTTTTGAATTTTTCAAATTTGGATTTACCCCCCCTAAAATGTAAAAACTATGATAAATTAAAAAACACAAAGATATTTACAAAAACAATTTTCCGATGTCGGTTTTACTCTTGCTTGACCTTAATGCCGTTTACCAGTAATAAAAAGTCAAATTTTGATTTGTCAAATGCTTTGGTAAAAAAGGTCGGCACGTTGGTCATCGGTGTGGACCTTAACAACATCGATTAGCCTTTTATCAAAGCAATCACGTATGAAGTGATACTTAATTTCGATGTGTTTGGTCTTTGAGTGCTGCACTGGATTTCTAGTGATCTCTAAGGCAGCAGAATTATCAACGAAAATAGGAGTAGTTAGGAATTCAAAACCGTAGTCGCGCATTTGTTGTTGGATCCACGGGACTTGGGAGCAACAACTTGAGGCAGCAATGTATTCATCTTCGCATGTTGATGTAGCGACACAAGTCTGCTTCTTGCACTGCCATGTGACTAGGCGATTTCTTAAAAACTGACATCCAGCCATTGTGGATTTGCCGTCGATTTTGCATCCGCCAAAATCAGAATCACTGAAAACGATCAAGTCAAAGCTATCATCCCTAGGGTACCATAGACCGGTGTCTGGGCATCCCTTCAAATAGCGAAAAATCCTTTTCACAGCTGCAAGATGTGAGGCCTTCGGGTTGACTTGATATCTGGCAAACAGGCATGTTGGATACATTATGTCTGGTCTTGATGCTGTGAGGTACATAAGAGATCCGATCATAGCGCGGTAGTATGAGGAGCTAACAATTTCACCCTTCAAGTCAAGATGAATTCCATGATTTTGCTGCAGTGGGGTACCAATGGGCGATGTGTCGGACATCTGAAATCGGTTCAGGATATCATTGACATACTTAGTCTGATTGATGAATATCACAGACTTCGTTTATTGCACTTGTAAGCCCAAAAACAAAGTCATCTCCCCCATAGCGCTCATTTCAAATTTCTCCTGCATAACATGCTCGAAATTCCTACACAAAACTTCGTTCGTTGAACCAAATATGATATCATCAACGTATACATGTACCAATAGAAGATCTCCATATTGTTCTTTGATGAAAAGAGTGCAATCAATAAGACCTCTGCGAAATCCATTCTCCAGCGGATAATTAGATAAGGTTGCATACCAAGCTCGCGGTGCTTGAGGTAGACCATAGAGAGCTTTGTTGAGCAACCAAACCCGATCAAGGTGAATAGGATCTTCAAAACCTGGAGGTTGTTCGACGTATACCTCTTCTTCTACCACACCATGTAAGAATGCACTTTTCACATCCATCTGGTAGACCTTGAATCCTTTGAAGGAAGCATAGGCTAGAAAGACCCGAATAGCTTCTAGACGTGCAACCGGTGTATAAACTTCGTTGTAGTCGATCCCTTTAATCTGACGAAAACCTTGAACGACTAACCTTGCTTTGTTTCGAATAACTACACTACGGTCATCCTTTTTGCACTTATAAACCCAACGGGTACCAATCTTCTTGTAATCTTCAGGTTTATCAACAAGTTTCCAAACACCTAGCTTTAGGAATTGCTGCAGTTCTTCCTGCATAGCTTCCACCCAAGAATTATCTTTCAAAGCTTCTTTCCAAGATTTTGGTTCTTCTTGTGAAACATAACACGCGAAGGACCAATCATTTTGTTGACCAGATTCTTGAATCGCCGCATACAAGCCTGCATTGTTGTCGTTTCGCAACATGTTTCTCGTTTGAACGCCACTTTGTACATTTCCAATGATGTTTTGTTGAGGATGGGTATTGTGAATTCTTGTTTCTAGATTATCTGGAACTAGAATGTTTGTACCAAGATTGTTGAGATTGAGATCAACAACCAATTCAATACCCTGAACTGGCGAACAGGATGATGCAGTGGCTTCAGCTGTTTTAGGGGTGTCCACTGGAGGTGTAGCCTCTGAAGTACCATGAACAGCTTCTTGGTCTGCATCGAGAAATTCATCATCCTCTGAATATTCGTTTAGTTCGGTAGCATCGTGAAAATCCTCATTGTCGAGAGCATTATTGTTCATTGAAGTTGGTTCTTGATTGTTGACAATAATTGGACGAACCAACGGTGAATCTGATGCGTTGTCACTCTCGAAAAACATCCTTGCCGCAACACTTTCTTCGACTTCTTGAATATTGATCGAATTGAAAAAGTCATCGTACTAAAACATCCATGGTTGACCTGGACATTTGACTGGCAATGTGTGCCTTTGTACTCTGACCTCAGACCATTCCTCGACCCTTTTAGTCTCTAGGTTCCAGACTCTTAAGTTCGGGGTGGCATAACCAAGAAAGTAACCTTCAATAGCTTTTGCCCCAAAGTTTCCATTAGGATCGATCATTGTGCAAGGAGCTCCAAACGGTTTAAGATATGACAAATCTGGTTTCCGTTTGTGAAGAAGCTCGAAGCAGGTCTTGTTGTGCCTTTTGACTGTAAGGACTCGGTTCAATGTATAACAAGCAGAGGACACAGCTTCAGTCCAGAAGGGAATTGGCAATTGTGACTCTACCAACATCGTCCTAGCAGTCTCGATAAATGTACAGTTTTTACGTTCAGCGACGCCGTTCTGTTGAGGAGTGTAAGCCGCACTAAATTCATGAAGAATACCTTTTGATCTACAGAACTCCTCCATGGCATGATTTTTAAACTCAGTTCCATTGTCGCTGCGAATCCGTTTAACCTTCGAAGTATACAAATTCTCAATCTGAATGATCAAGTTTTTGATAATGCCATAAGTTTCACTCTTGTGAGCCATGAACGCCACCCAATAAAATCTTGAATAATCATCAGTTATCACGAGGCAGTATTGATCATTCTGAATGCTTTTATGCATGACAGGACCGAACAAATCCATGTGCAAACGTTCAAGCGGAACAGCCACCATGTTAATCTTCTTAGTCGGGTCTCGCTTCTTGCTTTGCTTTCCTTTTTGGCATGAAACACAGACGTCTTGAAGATGGAAGTTTTTAAGAGGAACACCATTCACTAATTCATTCCACACCAAATGATTCTTTTTGCGTAAGTGAATGTGACCGATCCGTCTGTGCCAAGAGATTGAGTCTTTTTCTGTGGCTTTGGAAACGAAACAAGTTGCTTGTGCAGACGTTGTAATTGCTTGGGTCATATCATGGACATATAAATCATTTATCCTTAGAGCAGATAAGAGAATCCATTCTTTCGGAATCTTGAAGCCGGGTTTCAGCACATAACATCCATTTGCATCAAAGTGTACTGAAAACTGCTTATCACAAATTTGTGAAACGCTGAGAAGATTGTGATCAAGTTGTTGCAAAAAGTTGATCTTATCAAAGCTTACAACCCCGTTGGATATCATTCCTTCACCAGTAATATATCCGCCTTTATCTCCAGCAAAAGCAACATAACCTCCTCTAATATATTTAATGTTGTAGAGAAGCTTCATGTCGCCTGTCATGTGCCTGGATGCCCCACTATCAACAATCCAATGACTGCTGAAAGTTCCTCTTGGAACATCCTGCACATGAACTCACATGATTAGTTGGAGATAGGGACCCAAGCCTTTGTGGTCTTGGGTCTTCCATTTTCATCGACAAAAGTTACTTCAATTTCTCGATGATTTGGAAATTATGATGCTCCCCCTGAATTAGTAACCGTTTTTGGTTTCCAAGTCTGTTGTGTTTTACTAGTTTGAATTTTCAAAATCTTAACTTCATGATTATTAGAAGTTTTAGAAATTTATGGTTTAACGGAAACAGGTTGTTTGTGAACCACGTCGGTTTTAATTGCCTTTTCAATTACTTTGACTTGTTGGTGTTTCTGTTTCTTTTCTCTTTCTTTTACAAGACGGGGATCTTGTTTTGAAGAAACAGATCGCTTTCGGTAATTTTGTTCATGGGGAACATCAACTTTAGCCTTTAACTTATGAAGATACGGACAATTTCGAATGATATGTCAAAATTCACCAAATTCAAAACATGATCTTCGTTCAACAAATCCCAAAGTATCATGTGACTGTCTTGTTGATGAACTTTGTGATCCCGAGGTACTTGGTTTTGAACTGTTTTGTTCATTTCTTTTCAACATTTTAACTTGATTGACATGATCTAAGTTAGATTTATTGGCAAATGTTTCAAGTTTATCTATCCCTTCGACTTCACAAAGTTCACCCTCTTGTTCTTCGTTTGGTTCGGTTCCTTTCGACCTTGAGTCGTTGATTTACCTTTTGATTTGGTATTATTTTGCTGCTTTTTCACTGTTGGTAATTTCTGATTGCCATATTGTTTTCGAATTTCGGCCTTTGGAATCGGAGGACACTGTGTTACCACAACGTCTGAACCCGACTTTCCTAAAAACCTACTTGTCGAATCTTCAAAAACTTTACTGATTAAAGATTGATTTACATTTTTAATTGAAAAATATTTATCAGAATAGATTTTATCATCACCAACATGAGTGTATAGCAAATTCACACTCTCAGACTCTTGTGAGGAAGTGGACGTGGACTCGGTCAGAATTGTCGTAGGTTTTGCGGGAGGATCACATAGAATATGATTCTCGAGAGGTATGTCCTCTTCTTTGATTACCGCATCTGACCGTGCTGAGTCAGTATCATTAGATTCATCATCTGAAGAATCAACATCCTCAACAATGACCTGAGGCTCCTGATGTAACAAACCCGCACATTCGTGCGTTGTTACTACTCGATATACTCGTTACGCCTAGCACCAGAGATTCGGATCATAATGTAACTATATCGTATATATCGCTATTCGAAGGATGATCGCATATTTTTGAAATACAATATCACTATACTACACTTTTATCACAAACACTAACACTCACGGAGGCATTGGGTGAGGACCTATTCTACCCTCCTCAGTGGCCTTGATGTGTCGAACGTAAACAATTAACGCTAACAAAGACTCTCGGGTGAGTGCTATAGCTCCAGTCGTCGTGACGATGATGACAATACGAGTGAATGGTACCCCGTCAGTCATTGTGGCAACACACGATAACGTTCACGATGACATCGAGAAAGGACCTATACTACCCTCCTTGATGGCCGTGAAACGTCGTTAATAATCGCGTACTCGAAGGGAAAACCGATTGTATTTATCGAACCTTGGAATATGGATACGTATATACGACCCTTTTGTGATTAATAATAATATATATATATATATAACTACGGATACGAAAATGTGTAACAAAATCGAATCGATAAAACACAACATTCGAATGGAGTACGGTCTGCACGGATGGTCTATCCGGACGGATGACCTATCCGCACGGATGGTCTATCCGGACGGAAGACCCATCCGCACGGATGGTCTATCCGGACGAATGGCCTAACCGCACGGATGGCCCATCTCCTCTCCTTTCAGCTCCCTGTGCCTATAAATACCATGTCACATCACTCAAACAGTGATGTGATAGCTCCTACTCGACCAAACACGCTCCAAGACCCTTTTCTCTAGATTCCTCGCGATTCCGGTAAGATTTCAATCTAGAAACTTGTACTTCTACAATCTACACTAAATTCTACATCTTTCTATCTTTCAAAACTCAATTTCTAACCGGGAAATCTGCGGATTTGATGCATTTTGAGGTGATGTCACCAAGAGTTCTTATGAACTTCCAATTGTGACCTCATCCCACCATAAACGACTCAGATCTGGGTGATTTCCACATGTCTTAGTCACAAATCTCGCCTAAATCTATGTATTTAACCAAGGAACTGTGTGATTTCGAGTTAACCATGAAGAACCATCACGAACGGCCAGATCTGATGGAACGGGGTGATTCCCGGCCGTTAGAGCGGGTCGGAATTGATGGAACTTCAAGTGTTGGTGCGAGATTACACTGTCCCGGTAACTCTACACGTATTCCTTCCGATAAACACTCAGAAACAGAATTTAGAATGCGAAACAGACGTGTTGTCCGCACGGATCACATGTAATCCGCACGGATAACATGTAATCCGCACGGATAACATGACATCCGGACGGATACATGTCATCCGGACGGATACATGGCATCCGGACGGGATACATGACAATCCGCATGGATAACCGGTTGTCCGCACGGATAACACTTACAATCCGCACGAGTTACATTTGTTCGAACGGATGACAATCCGCACGAACCACCACTTACTTCGTACGGATGACAATTCGGACGAGTCACCACATCATCCGCACAGATCACGTGTTATCCGGACGGATAACATGTCAATCCGCACGGATGAGCACCATTCGACCAAGTGAGTGACTTTTCAAGACTAATCTCGCTTAACCGTACATCGTTTACTCTATTCTTCAAGGATCAACACAGACGTACTCGCAACCGACTCAATCAAGTTGTATTCTCACTAAATACGCACTGTGAGTATACTTGAACCCCTTTTAATCAAATTTTGGGTGTAACATACGTTTCTAACAAATCGAACTCATCAAACGAAATATTGAATCAATCGAATTATCACTTGCAAATAACTGTTATGCATAGATATACGTGATGCTAGTTGCATATGTGCTAGGGCTTATACTCACGACGTCCCACCACGACTAGTATAGTACTATTGCGCCCGACGGGGTCTAGTTATGCCATCGTACATTCGAGCATCGAGGACTTAGTTGGTAGTATCAGTTTTGTGAGTATGTATGTCGTGTATTACGTTCTTGCATATGGAAATTCGCTACACTTTTTATCTATTAAGCTATACTTATCAAACCTGTATACTCGCCAATACTTTTGTATTGACAAATATTATAACCTATGTTGCAGGTTAGATCGCAGACTTTATCAAATCAAGCTAGGAAGTCTAGAAACTCAACTAAAATCTAGGTTGTCGGATTGTATTGTTCGAGAGGACAAGAAATCTGTGATAACTTATGTGATTGTATTATTTGTTAGTATGGGATAACGAATGTATTAAATATTATCGCAATATAGTTGTTATGGATTCTCTTGAGCAATCTGATTCGCCTAGTGCCGCGCCCTGATGATTCCGCCATCGGTTGGGGTGTGACAGATTGGTATCAGAGCCATAACTATAGGGAATTAGGCCAGACTCGACCTAGTCCGGGTCGACGTCTTAGAAATTGACCTAGTCTATAGTCTAAGTACCAACAGGCCGACTCGTACGAACCCAGTGGGGTTTGTATCGGGCTTACTTGATACTCTCGATCAAAATTTCTAAAAGCTACAACTTTGTGTGAGCACCGCGTACTACAACTCACACGAAGAAGCCTTTCCTAAGGCTGAAATACTACTTAGCCTTTCCTAAGGCCGACACAATACACATGTTTTCGAAAATACTCGCATAACGAAACCGAGCGATCCAGTCGAGATCAGGCGTGAAAACCAAGAACTCTCGATATGATTGCTCACTCAGCGCATTTTTCTAGCACGAGAACCTTTCATCAAGTTAGGAGTGACATCCACATCTCGACGAAAGCCTCCATTTCGAAATCTAGTGGAACTCACGAATTTATTCAAAGAGCATAACCACAATTAGGAACGAAACTGTTAAGACAGGGGTGAAACCCGTACCTTAATAAGTCGTTCCACTCTCTATAAACTGGTTTTCAAAAGCTCTCACCAAGGACTCGACTATCACGATAACTCGAGCCACGCGATGACTAGGGAGACGAATGCCATGAGCTGTATCCCAGTGGAAGCATGAAGTCCTTTAGGTCAACGCGCATGCTCGAACTTGTTAGATATAGTTGGGTTACCTTGGGTAGTCGACGCCTAAACACCCAAGGCAATCTATCATACGACCCGCCAAATCTTCACAACTGGCTGGAACCTATTTACATTTTGAAAATTTACGCTTTGTCGATTTCTCGATCTAACGATTTTCACTCCCTACTTTATAAACGCACAATTTACACAGCCATCGCAATCTAAAACGAAACCCGAATGTTCGCAACAAAATTAATGCATAATCTATCGTTTTCGCTATCGTTACCTCATCTTAACGCGTCCTTGCATATTCTAAACCGACATGTATGTGTACGAATACAAATTACAGTTATATGAATACCTATATATACGTATAAACATCAAGTCATTGTGTGAGAACTTAGGAATTTCGTGTTTCCTATGTGGCTCCTATGTGAATCGCATTACTATTATACTATCGCATCAAGTTTTGAACACGCTCAATCGCATCGCAAAACTCAAAAATCATTATGATCGAATCTCATTCCTAGTCTCTTCCTGTCTAGATGCCTTCCAACAATTCTACCTCGAGACGAGTAGCTAGGAGGAGAGCCAAACGAAGTGCCAATAAGAGGATTGCATCACTTGTGACCAAAGAAGTGGTAAAGCTTATTCCTTGAATTGCCGCTCAAGTGCACTCTCTCAGCAACTCTCGAGCCTCGGAAGACTCCAAGACGGAAGCGCCGCAATCTGCTTTTCTTTACAAACACTTCAAAGCCTGTGACCCGATGGAATTCACAGGCGAGGGAGGTGTTTCTCAACTACTCCAATGGATCGATTCTATCGAAGTTACCCTTCGTCAAAGCGGGTGCCCCGATAGTTTCCGTACTACCTGCGCTACCGGGGTATTTCAATCACGAGTACTCGACTGGTGGACCGCCGAACGTAACAAACGTGGGATCTCTGCAGCTTACGCTCTCTCTTGGGATGAGCTGAAAGAGCTTATGAAGAAAGAGTACTGCCCTCCCCACGCAGTCCAGAAGTTAGAAAACGAATTTTGGGAAATCAAGCAAGCCAAAGGTGACAATGCTGGCTACACCACAAGGTTCAAGCAGCTTAGCGTAATTTGCCCAAATCAAGTTAACACTCCAGAGAAAGCCATCGCGAAGTACATTCGTGGCTTGCCAGAGTGTGTGGGTGATTTTGTCGAAGCTGCAAGACCTGCTACCATCGAAGAAACCTACCGCTTAGCCGCAGAAATCAACAACAAACGACTCATGGAAGGATTATTCTCAGGGAATCCTGTCAAGCCAGCTCATCAAGCAATCGCCATTAATCCTTCAGGCGAACATGATGACGAATCTTCTAACGAATCAGCTAACGATTCTTCTAACGAATCAACTAACGATTCTTCTAACGAATCTGCTAACGATTCTTCGGACGGATCTGCGGCCGATTCTTCTGACAAATCTGCCGACGGATCTTCCGACAAATCAGCCAAAGACTCTGCAAGTGAGTCTTCAGACGAATCCTCCAACGACGACATCTCTTCGCTAGACACCGACAAACCCAGCCGCAAACGAAAGACTTCAAGCCCGAGCTCATCAACAACCGAACTACTGCAACCGAAACCTCTTCAAGCAGTTCCGATGTTCCCAAAACGAGCTTACACTGGAGCTCATCCTCAGTGTTACTCGTGTACCTATCATCATCCAGTTGGGGCTGACTGTCGCTATTGCAATAACTGCAACCGTTACGGTCACTTCACCCGCAACTGTCGCATCGAGCCGTGAACTTGAGTACAACAACAACAACTCCAGCAAGAGTCTTCAGCATCGAACATCAACCAAGCGTAGGATAAAGTTGTAATGATACAATTTTCGACGTCAATTTCTAAGTTTTGAGCCTACTCTATTATCCGAAGTTGCCACTATGCGTAACATTAACTCTCGTTTTCATTCTCTCCCTTTCACTCCTTAATCGTCGCACTTAAACTAGATTCACACACATACTATATACTATGTCACGAAATAATGTGTTTTACCCCCACTACATTTTTAGAACGAGGTACGATAAACGTGCAAGGAACGATTAATCGCGGGTGCACACGGGATTATTTGGGTCAGTGCACGGAGATCGTAGTGAATTCTAAGGTGCCATAAGCGTTTCAACGAAGTATGACACCAAATCACGGGATCTAAGTAGTAGGGGTCAAGCAAGGTGTGCTTTATCATACTACCGAAGTTCCGTGAAGAAAGTGCCACGTGGAGTTGAACGTTATTAGACCTATATACTATTGTGATTATTTTCAACACACTACACTCAATCACAAGGCGTAACAACTGAAATTGCACCATCGCAAGACTTGTCGTAAGTCTGCAAATGCAATGCAATCGCTTCATCGATGGACTCTGGAGAGTCTACCTCGCAGGACAATTGCATCAACGCAAGACTGGTTGTAAGTCTATAGCAATCAATATCATCAAGCACAATAACGCTCACAACATTGTCGGGTGAGGACCTATTCTACCCTCCTCGATAGCCGTGATGCGTCGCAACGTAACGTGAAGCCTATTCGGAACAAAACTCGACTAATCGCATCACTTATTAAGCGAATCTATATCGTTGCTGTGTATCAATCTATCGCTATACCGTTAGCTGTGATATTCGTGTTAGGTTAGCACACATGACCTCGCTTCACGAGGTGAAGCTCATATGATTAAGGCAGGGTGTTTTAGTCATATCAGCGACCCTTCGTGGAAAAAGGCCATGTGGGGTCTAATGTTAGTTAAACTCTGTGGTGTTAATCAATCAAAATCGAACCGCATATCTTCATCGCTTGCAACGCAACAACTACCGCTTATCGTAATTCGATTATCATCACCATCATTACTAGTGTTGTGTTTGTATTATTCGTTTAATCACCTAATCGCTTATCGCCTATCGTGTATAATCTACCGCTTATCGCTCGCTTGGTGTTCGTTACAGTCTGTGTGGTATTAGTACGCATGACATCGCTTCACGAGGCAAAACTAACCTGGTTAAATATGGTGTTTCGCCATGTTAGCAAACACTCGTGGAAACGTGCCATGTGGGTTCAATAAGGAATCTAATCGAAAACGCGTTATTCAACTCGCCGGATTAACCTATTCGATTCTATCTTATGCTCGGTCCGACTTACTATCGATTGGGCCAGGTAAACGCAATTCTATCCATGTCATATCGGCACACCTGACACTGCCTCACGAAACAGAAGTAATATGGGCAAAGCATGGTGGATACGACGATGGTACTTCCTATATATAAGTGTTTTAAACATATTAACAAACTTTCGTAGGAAAGTGCCAAGTGGGGCTCAGTGATTAACTACCTTTTGTACTGATTTAAAACGTCTTTTTACAAATTTTTTATTTAAAACCGGTGGACAAGTGAAATTTTCTTACGACGTGGAGTTAACATCGAATCAGCTTAACTCCATGTCCAAGAAAAGTTTCATAAGCCCATTTTTCCTTAAACTTTCACAACGTCAAAACAAAATCCTTCTTAAGACATTGGTTCGACATCGAATTCAGCTTGAACCCATGTCATAGGAGAGTTTTCGTAACCCTTGTTTTCATCTTCGAATTCCTTAAAATTTTAGAAGCTCAAACTTCCTTGCAACATCGGTTAACATCGACTCCGTTGACCTCACGTTAAAAGGAAAAATTTTCAAAGATTTTCATCCTAAATTCCTTTTAAATATCTAAAATGAACGTCTCTTGTAACGTTGGTTAACGCCCGACTCAGTTAACCCTACGTCATGAGAAATCTTCCAAGCCCTTCAAATTACAATCGCATCGAACTAACGAGTCTCCGCAACACGAGGTACTTTGTAACGACAACTCGTGGGATATTACCTTCGTCTTTACGTCGCCTTCTCGCTATCGCAGTCGATCTCTCTTATTCGAAACGTTCTCGCTGTCAACTTACGATCAAATCGCTCGCTATATCGCTACCCATACAAGACCAACTTTTAGAAGTCTACCTATTGGATTAATTTCGGGACGAAATTTCCTAAAGTAGGGGAGACTGTAACAACCCGCACATTCGTGCGTTGTTACTACTCGATATACTCGTTATGCCTAGCACCAGAGATTCGGATCATAATGTAACTATATCGTATATATCGCTATTCGAAGGATGATCGCATATTTTCGAAATACAATATCACTATACTACACTTTTATCACAAACACTAACACTCACGGAGGCATTGGGTGAGGACCTATTCTACCCTCCTCAGTGGCCGTGATGTGTCGAACGTAAACAATTAACGCTAACAAAGACTCTCGGGTGAGTGCTATAGCTCCAGTCATCGTGACGATGATGACAATACGAGTGAATGGTACCCCGTCAGTCATTGTGGCAACACACGATAACATTCACGATGACATCGAGAAAGGACCTATACTACCCTCCTTGATGGCCGTGAAACGTCGTTAATAATCGCGTACTCGAAGGGAAAACCGATTGTATTTATCGAACTTTGGAATATGGATACGTATATACGACCCTTTTGTGATTAATAATATATATATATATATATATATAACTACGGATACGAAAATGTGTAACAAAATCGAATCGATAAAACGCATCATTCGAATGGAGTACGATCCGCAAGGATGGTCTATCCGGACGGATGACCTATCCGCACGGATGGTCTATCCGGACGGAAGACCTATCCGCACGGGTGGTCTATCCGGACGGAAGACCTATCCGCACGGGTGGTCTATCCGGATGGAAGACCCATCCGCACGGATGGTCTATCCGGACGAATGGCCTAACCGCACGGATGGCCCATCTCCTCTCCTTTCAGCTCCCTGTGCCTATAAATACCATGTCACATCACTCAAACAGTGATGTGACCGCTCTTACTCGACCAAACACGCTCCAAGACCCTTTTCTCTCGATTCCTCGCGATTCCGGTAAGATTTCAATCTAGAAACTTGTACTTCTACAATCTGAAAATGTGTAACAAAATCGAATCGATAAAACGCATCATTCGAATGGAGTACGATCCGCAAGGATGGTCTATCCGGACGGATGACCTATCCGCACGGATGGTCTATCCGGACGGAAGACCTATCCGCACGGGTGGTCTATCCAGACGGAAGACCTATCCGCACGGGTGGTCTATCCGGACGGAAGACCCATCCGCACGGATGGTCTATCCGGACGAATGGCCTAACCGCACGGATGGCCCATCTCCTCTCCTTTCAGCTCCCTGTGCCTATAAATACCATGTCACATCACTCAAATAGTGATGTGACCGCTCCTACTCGACCAAACACGCTCCAAGACCCTTTTCTCTCGATTCCTCGCGATTCTGGTAAGATTTCAATCTAGAAACTTGTACTTCTACAATCTACACTAAATTCTACATCTTTCTATCTTTCAAAACTCAATTTCTAACCGGGAAATCTGCGGATTTGATGCATTTTGAGGTGATGTCACCAAGAGTTCTTATGAACTTCCAATTGTGACCTCATCCCACCATAAACGACTCAGATCTGGGTGATTTCCACATGTCTTAGTCACAAATCTCGCCTAAATCTATGTATTTAACCAAGGAACTGTGTGATTTCGAGTTAACCATGAAGAACCATCAATAAACGGCCAGATCTGATGGAACGGGGTGATTCCCGGCCGTTAGAGCGGGTCGGAATTGATGGAACTTCAAGTGTTGGTGCGAGATTACACTGTCCCGGTAACTCTACACGTCTTCCTTCCGATAAACACTCAGAAACAGAATTTAGAATGCGAAACAGACGTGTTGTCCGCACGGATAACATGTCATCCGGACGGATACATGTCATCCGGACAGATACATGGCATCCGGACGGGATACATGACAATCCGCACGGATAACCGGTTGTCCGCACGGATAACACTTACAATCCGCACGAGTTACATTTGTTCGATCGGATGACAGTCCGCACGAGTGAACACTGTTCGAACGGATGACAATCCGCACGAACCACCACTTACTTCGTATGGATGACAATTCGGACGAGTCACCACATCATCCGCACGGATCACCTGTTATCCGGACGGATAACATGTCAATCCGCACAGATGAGCACCATTCGACCAAGTGAGTGACTTTTCAAGACTAATCTCGCTTAACCGTACATCGTTTACTCTCTTCTTCAAGGATCAACACATACATACTCGCAACCGACTCAATCAAGTTGTATTCTCGCTAAATACACACTGTGAGTATACTTGAACCCCTTTTAATCAAATTTTGGGTGTAACATACGTTTCTAACAAATCGAACTCATCAAACGATATATTCAATCAATCGAATTATCACTTGCGAATAACTGTTATGCATAGATATACGTGATGCTAGTTGCATATGTGCTAGGGCTTATACTCGCGACGTCCCACCACGACTAGTATAGTACTATTGCGCCCGACGGGATCTAGTTATGCCATCGTACATTCGAGCATCGAGGACTTAGTTGGTAGTATCAGTTTTGTGAGTATGTATGTCGTGTATTACGTTCTTGCATATGGAAATTCGCTACACTTTTTATCTATTAAGCTATACTTATTAAACCTGTATACTCGCCAATACTTTTGTATTGACAAATATTTTAACGTATGTTGCAGGTTAGATCGCAGACTTTATCAAATCAAGCTAGGAGGTCTAGAAACTCAACTAAAATCTAGGTTGTCGGATTGTATTGTTCGAGAGGACAAGAAATCTGTGATAACTTATGTGATTGTATTATTTGTTAGTATGGGATAACGAACGTTTTAAATATTATCGCAATATAGTTGTTATGGATTCTCTTGAGCAATCTGATTCGCCTAGTGCCGCGCCCCGATGATTCCGCCATCGGTTGGGGTGTGACACCTGATTCTGTTCAACAGTTACAAATGTATCTGCTGACAAATCCTAATCTGATGATACTTCTTGTTTGTATCCAAGTCCAGTTGTAAACTCCTCAAGGTTTAAAGAAACAAATGGCGCAAAATAGGTTCTATTTTCCTCATCAGGCATTGCGTCATAATTGTGTCTAACCGGTGGTGGACATTTTTTTATATCCAATGCACGTGACATCCCTTTTCTCTTTCTGAACATTGATGATGTGATCCAGCACATAACTAGAGTTTAAATAACTATTTAGCTTAAGATGGATCGCCTGACTTTCAGATTTAACACAAGCCATTTCTTTTTTCATTATCTCGAGCCTATTGATGTAACAGTTAATGGTTGTTTGTTTTCTTGAAACCATTTTCGTTAGCTCGGATTTGTTTTCCCTTAATGTTTCAATCATTGTTTTATACTCATTTTCATGGTTTGTATGAAACATGTTGGCTTCTGTGCATTTAGAAAGATCCACGATCAATTTCTGATTGTGGATAAATGTCACATCATACTTACCTAGCAAATCATCATATTTGTTTTGCAAGTCTGACAACTTATCACCTAAGTCGGCACAATTACTACTTAAATCAGCACATTTATCACATTTAACTACAATTGGGTCAACGACACATACCTGACTTCATGAACTGCCACCATTAGCCATAAAGGCTGAATGAAGAGAAGAAGAAGAATAAGTAGCTTGATCCACCAGAATAGATCTTCTATCATTCCATGCGGCAGTTTCTTCCAATAATTCATCGATGTCGGAATCGACTGTCACCCTCGACAAATGGTCATCGCCTGACATTGAGGTTTCCTCATCTGAACTCCTGGAATAGCTAGAACTTTCTTCATCTGAAGATTCACCACCACTGGCAGAAGATTCTCCACCACTGGCGTGATTCAAATCCTTAGCAACCTCAGCAAAACAAGCTGCTCCTCCCTGATCACCAATGCCTAATTGCATTGACCAGTCACAACCTTCATCCACTTGTACCACAAGAGCTTGATTGTTGTTGTTTGATGGTCCTGCTGCTTGATTGTTTACCGGTATCAAGGTGCGCTCATCATTCCTGTTTTGATGCTGATTCTGTTGGTTGCCTTGACCTCTGAAAGGGTTTTGGTTCCCATGTTGAGCTAGCTTCGTGCATTCCCTTTTGAAGTGACCACATTCACCACAATTAAAGCACTTGACTGATTGTTTATTGAACCCGTACTTGGTGTCTTTCTTGCTTTCTAAGCTGGTTCGACCAGTCCTTTCCATGACGTCCTTTGCTCGCCTAACAACACTAGCGAAAGCCCACTTGATGTCCATCATATCCATTTCCTCCTTATCAATCTGCTGATAGTCTTCTTGTGTCAGATTGATGTTACCGATCTGACCTGCTATCAACCAACAGTATGCGCTTACCAGAGTGTTCAGTATCTCCATGTGATCCTTAGCTACTTCAACACTAACTTTGGAGAAACTTGACGTGTCTAGCCGAACTATAGATGGTTGACCAGCAGATGACGTGCTTCCATAACAAGCTTGCTGTGGAACAGGTTATGGATTTCCGTACATATCTGTTGTTCCAGTAGATCGATAGCTTTGCTGTTGAGGAATTGATTGTAATGGTTGTATTGGATTTCCATACAAGTCTGTTGTTCTTTGTGGTTGGGCAACTATCTCTATCGGATTTCCATACAAGTCAGTGCTTATGAGAAATGCTGTTTGTAGCGGAGCATGTGGAGCGGGTTTTGCAGCTGTGCTAGAACCTCCACAGTTACCATAATACATATCCGGATTCTGTTGCACAGGAATTCTTTTTGCCTTCCGGATTTCTTCTTGATCTTTGTTCTCCAAGAGCTGAACGAAATCATTGATGTTTGTCGTAGCCAAAGTGCCATTGTATTTCAAGATTTCTAAGAAACCATTCCATTGAAGTGGCAGCGCATCGGCAAACTTTGTGGCAACCTCTACTGGAGTTGTTACTACCCCATAATTGTTCAATTCAGTCAACAAGTGATAAAATAGACTTGTCAAATCTCCCAAAGATTCTCTTTCCATACATGTGAAACCATCAAACTCTTTCTTGAGTAAATCATGTCGTAATTTGCGTGACGCTTCATTTCCTTCACCTCTCGTCCTTAATGCATCCCATAAACGCTTTGTTGTCTTGAAGCTTACAAAATGATGATAGATTTACTTGTTTAGCGCTTGAGTTAGAATAGAAAACGCCTTCTTTTCTAAATCATAAATTTTCTTATCATCTGGAGTAAGATCTGCAAATGACGCGGCAATTGAAGCGGCGACATCAAGTGCTTGATCGAAGTCTGTAATGAATCGTAACCAAAACTCCGTGTTTTGCCCAATAATATACGTATGGAATCTGTCTTCCCATCCAGGATATTCATTCATGTGCATTAGCTTCGGCGGACGATTATTGCTTCCGGTTTCATTTTCGCTTAAAAGTATACTTTGAATACTTTGATTTTGATTTGAAACGAACGCCCATTGACTTGACGAAACTTGAGATGAAGACGATGGTACAGAAGGTTCGGCCCATGATGGAGATAAACCCGTGCCTCTATACTTGCTCTCCGTATTGGATGGAATTCCCCACCAATCTGAACTCATTTTGGATATATAAAAATGAATACCTGATTAAATCACTTGAAACAAACAGTTAATGATGATTTTCAAACCTTCTGTTAAAAAGTTTTAAGTGAAACCCAACGAAAAACTTGGTTCTTGGCGAAACACCTTAACTGACGAAAAAGGGTTTTCCGAAAATGACAAAGTGACGAAACTCTAAGGTTTTTTTTTGTCTAGACTAATTATGACGAAAATATGGGGTCTTTCGTCAAAGACAAATCAGTGAATAAAAGTCTTTCTTTGACTAATTGTACAAACAAAAGATATTAGATATTTTCTACAATCTTATCCTCCTGACACAAGAGAGTTGGTAAGCCAACTTTCAAAACACTAATGCCTTTTTATCATATTTTCTAAACAAACACAATCATTCTTATCAAACAGTGTTTACCAAACCATCATGCCTTGTGACATTTTTGTCAAACAATTATATTATAATCCACAACACTTCACAGATTCACCAAACAAAGATCAAACACATATATATTTGAAGAACACTTTGAATATATGAAGAACACTATGGGTTTTCCGGTGAAACATATGAGTTTTCCGGTTAACCGGATGTAACAATCCTCAATAAACCGACACCCTCGATTATTTTTCCGACACCCTAATATATTTTAAAATATTCCAAAATGTCCCAAAATATACCCATATGTGAAAACCGAGCCCGAAATACAATATAGCATTAAAAATAAATTAAAAACAAGTTTAATTAATCTAAGGCGGGACGCGTAGACCCACCCCAACCCTTTACGCGGGCGGTATCAAGGTGGATACCTGATGTCGTTGATTTATAAGTTTAGGCAGGCCGCGTAAGACCCCCGTTAAGTTAACGCGGGCCGTGAGAGATCAGGAACACGGCAACACCCCAGGCCGACACGTGTCATCATCGTGTCGAGTCTATGCGCTGACCGGGACAAGCTAGTATGTTGACTAGCTTTGACGCGGGCCGCGTAGGCCCTGTGCTTGTGTTACGCGGGCCGCGAGAGGACCAGGTTCAGCAACTATATAAGAAGGGCATCGGCTTTCAGTTCCGATCGCACACAAATGTTTCTTTCTCTAAAAATCTGAATAGTAGAAGTAATACTCGGGTATTATACCCCCTAAATAGCGAAATTCTGCTCCGCTGTAAGAATTATAACCCCTGGATACGTATTAGATACGCTGCCCGATTGATCTAGGGTTCCGTAACGGCTGTCGTGGTTCTGCCCGACGTAGTCGTTGGAATGCCATCTCGGGGAGGGTATTACTAATGTTAAAATGGGTTATTATACTAACGCGTGTGCATTTGTATAAATTATAGATATTTCTCAGGAAACCTACAGGATACACTAAGACAGCAATGTGAGTTAATCCGCTTTTTGTAAACCTTTTGTTAATTGGTTTTACAAAACCTTAAATACTTCTCCATGCGAATAACAGTTATTGAGTATTTGTAAGAATACAATTATGATGAGTATGTTGGGGTTTTGTATACAAAATTTGTTAGCACCTGGTCAAGGAGGAACATTTCCACAAGTCGGGTTCGACAATACCATGGATGTTAATTGATATTTCTTGGAAACAAATATAATTGCGGGATCGCCCTCAATACTGTACACTAGGTTTTACTTAAACTTGATTAAACTGGGATTCACTCACCAGTATTTCCCACTGACAAATGTTTTTAAAACACGTTTCAGGTAACAAACTGTGAAAGCCAAATAGAAGCCAGCTGGACAGCACTGAAGGCTTGGAAAAGTGGCAATAAAAGTTACCTAAAATAAAATAGATGTTTTATTAAATAAAATAGTATTTATTCCTATGAAAACGTGTATACTACGAACTTGGGTTTTAACCCATTTGTTTAATATTATAAAAAGGTGGTGTTTTACTCTGATCAAAGTATTTCCTAACTACGGTCCTGATGAAAATTTCCGCTGCAAATTAGACAACACGTGATACCACCGAAACTGGCTCGCGGCCGCCCGTTCCCGAGGAACCTGGGATCGGGGGTTGCGACAGAAGGTGGTATCAGAGCTAAGCCATTGATTCAGCCATAGAGGTGTTCTGCTGACATCAAAATGCAAAGTGTTAGGAAATAAATTACGGAAATACGTGCATAATTGTATTTATTGTTATGTGTTATTTGACTATCTGTTAGTTTACAGTATGAGCGACCAAGGACCATCTAACGTGTATCGTCAATTGTCTGGTTCACCTAGGAGCGAAGGCACCTCCTCTTCTCAGCCTGCCCTCTCAGGGTACTCTGCTGATACGGAAGAAGGAATCTTTGTGTTTAAAGCTCAATCCGAGGAGCCATTTCCTCAGAAAAAAAGAGGGGATGGTTTAGTCGAGGGGCGCACGAGCGTAGAAAACGTATGAAGAAGTTACAGGAACAGAGGGTACTAGCAGCAGCCAAAAGAGAAACAGATGCCTATGCCCAGGATATGATAAATAGGGGTATAGCCAACATCCACATACTAGCCACCACTGCAGCTGACCCTAATCTAGACCAAATAATAGCACCCCAACCACAACTACCAATCCCTGACCAACCCATGGAGATAGAAAACCCTGAAAACCAAGTAGAAATGCATGACTTCAATCCAGAAGAAATCCCTAGGGTACCAGCACCAAACCCCCTAGACCCAAATTACGATCCCTGGTGGGATGATGTTAGGGACTATGTGCAACGTTACCCGATACATGAAGATACACCCATACAGAACATAGGAGCCTTCCCAGGTATGGAACCTATAGATCCCTATTACCACGATGAATACATTAGGGAGATTTTAGAAGATCCTTACCATCTCAGAACCCATACACCCCCATATCAGGAACCCGCACCCCAGATTCCGAACCCTGTCCTAGAACCTGCACCCCCAATGAGTGCAGACAATGTACAAGAACTTAGGACTTTTGGTGAGGAAATTCTAGAGAGTAGTGAAAGGATGCGACAGGTGGGAGAGCGTCTCGTCTGGAAGTATGACGAGCGCAATATGGATTTTTGGATGAATCCATATCCGTGAATGTGATGGAGGAAACGGTAGTAGTAATAATAATAATAATATAATAAACATAAATAAAATATGTGTGTACGGATGCCTACTACTATTAGTGTAATTTTCTTTCAGTTGGTATTGTAATTTTTATTTCAGTACTGGTGTGTAATAGACGCATAATATATGAATAGAGTAAGTCGCAATGATCGACGTTTTTGGTAAAAATGTGTGTCATGTGATTGACTATATTAAATATTAATTTGTGATATTAATACGGGGGGTAAATGTTTAAAATTTAGATGGCCGACGAAGGAAATCAAGACAATCTGAATAACGATCACCATAGTAACATTAACTTGGTTAATGAGAATCCAAGCGTCAATAACAATGGGAACCAAATGGATAATAGTGCCGTTTAACACATAGTGGCACAAGGAATTGTAGATGCAATGCCATTTATTATTCAAACAGTTCAGGAAGCGAATAATAAAAGTAAACATAGCAGTAAGCGACCAACTGAACCAGAACACAGCGTAAACAATTGACCCGTACTACAAGTGCCCATTCCCAAAAGAAGAAGAACCGTGTCTTACGGTTGTTCTTATAAAGAATTCTGGTCCTGTAAACCAATAGAATTCTCGGGCAATGAAGAACCTATTGCAGCCCTATGCTGGATAGAAAAGACTGAGGCTGTTCTGAAAATAAGTAAATCTGCGAAAGAGGACAGGATAATTTTTGCTTCCAATTTATTCAAGAATCCAGTCTTAGAATGGTGGAACACTATCCTTAAGTCTAGAGGAAGTGATAGGGTTTATAATATGGGATGGGAAGAATTTAGGAATATGGTAGAAAGGAAATTCTGCCCTCCTAATAAAAAAGAGCAAATAGCAAACAAATTCCTAAATCTTAGGATGAATGGAGTGGATAGTAAGGGATACACAAAGTTATTCTTTGAATATGCTAGAATAGTACCAACCCTTGCATCACCAGAACCGGTATTAATCTCCCGTTACATTTGGGGATTAATTGGAGAGATTAGACATGTAGTCAAGGCAGCTAGACCTCAAACTATAGAAGAAACTGTAGAATGTCACACCCTGATTTCCACGTGTCACCGGTGGGCCCGGTGGGGAGTAACGTGACGTGGTTGGCAACATCATAGTCAAACAACACAATATATAAATGCACAGCGGAAGCAAACGATAAATATATTACATTCCGAATATAAGTAATATCAAAGTATTACAACAGAAGGTAAAGGATCCACAGGCGGATCAATAAAAGAAAACTGTTCAACAGACTTTAGGCATCTAGAACTTGCAAGATTCCCTAATGACGCCCTGAGCTCCCAGCCAATTACGCATAGTACCTGTCACTTAACCTTTTGGAAAATACGCCAGTTTACACTGGTAAATACAATTAACTGACTCATTTTGAAAAGAGTTTAAGAAAATTGATTTGAATGCACGTGGCACAAAATATCTTTTATAATTTGATTAAAATGCACGAGGCAAAATTAATCTTTTATACTTGGGACAATTTTATTAATAAAGATCTTGTATCCGATTTACATGGTTGTCCAACATTTAGGGCCGGTGATTATACAATACAAGCTGGTCAAGATTAATCGACACACCATAAATATAACTCACAAGAAGACATCCTTACAAGTGAGTGTATCTTTTACATACGCAATAGGAGGTGTTATGCCTATACCTTGTGCTTAAGTTATGGCCATTCACTTTTTAAATGAGCCAAGGATAGCCAGGACACGGTCATTAACCCCCAATGTTATTTGTTATCAATCAATACAGATTAAAACGGGATTATGCAATTTAATCATCTCCGATTAAAAGGTTTCTACACCCGACCAAGCGGTATTTTTATAATACCGTATCCCAAGCCTGTATAAGGGAAAATAAGTTAAGAGTATTTACCTGAGCTAGCAATGCAATTTATACTCAGCCGTATATTCTAATCAGCAAGCACAAGTACTTCTACTGGGGCTCTCAATCTGGAACGAAGGTTTTATTAACCTATTAAATTCCTAACGGGTCTTATTTAAGTCGTAACTTAGACCGGTTAGTTTAAGGAAATGTTTACGGTTCAAAACGCATGATTAAGCGAAGACCAGAATAGGATGTGATTTAGACCCGACAAGTTTGGAGACTTGTATAATATGGGTAAACTAAACACATTCTGGATTTTGAGATAAAAACGATAACGTTTGACCCGTTTCGGCTAATTTATGCAAACTAGTTACATAAACCGAACCGAACGCGAATAACGCTTGACGGGTAATCATGAGAGTCATATACATGTTTCCTGAGTTAATTATGCCTCAAATATGTTGTGACATCAGTAAAATGTCTTTCATTATGCCCAAACGTATTTAAACACAAACTAGGCTTCGTAGGGGTAGTTTGGTCATTTAAAAGGTTATAAAAGAGTTTAAGTATTTACCTGAGTTACAGGTCTGGTATAATCAGCGAAAATACTTATTTTGATCAGTTATAACAGTAGGATAAAGTATAAATGTGAAATTTATCAATTATAACCAAACTATGCACCGAAGGGGCATTTTGGTAATTTCACATAAGCCGTAAAGCTCAAAACTGAAGTCTGAGTTTATCAACCTTTGCTTACTGTTAAAATATTATAATTTTCCTCAAATATCAGTAGGTATCAACCCTTGTATGTTGAAAATAGTTTTAGTATATACTATGCGTTAAAAACGCTTAAAAAGGCGATTAAAGGCCATTTCCGGGTTCGATACTTAAATCTGATATTTTTATATTTCCAAAAGGCTTAAAATAATTTATTTATCATATGTGATCAGTAGCAAAAGGTTTGAAGTCGTTTAGATATGTAAAACTCATTTTATGGCCCGTAAGGGCAAAACCGACATTTGCCGGATTAAGCCTACGACTACTTGTTATGCTCAGCCTAAAATTTATTAAAAATCTTTAAAAATCCCAAAATAATATATTACATCAGAGGGTAAAATATTTGATATCAAAAAGTATGTTTAAGTAGGCTATACGCTAAATACGCCGTTAAATTAACATAAAACTTTAATTTTACGCTAACGAGCATAACTCTTAACCTACACCTCAAACTGACGTCAAATTTTGCATACAAGTTTAAATATCAGTATTTAAAGTTTCTACTCTTTTACATTTCTAAAAATCACGTTTTAAGGTAATAAGGGCATAATGGTCAACATATGAGCAATTAACGGAAACGCGTAAACGAATGGGTCAATCAATGAACCAACCACGGAGGGTTATGCTAACATGTAGCCTGATCCTAAGGAAGCTCTAAGGCATTTCCAAATCATACTAAAGCGGGTCTGAACTGAAGTCAAAGCAAAAGTCAAAGCTTTGCGACTTTCGGTTCCGAATCGGTTCAAAACAGAAAGTTGTCGAATCAAACAAGCTTAGACAAGTTCTTTTGCTTATTATCAAGTTATATGAATGATAAAATAGGTTACACGCCTTTTACATCGTTAATTATGCGTTAAATGAAAGATTACATTTCTGTTGACTTTTTCTAATCATCTTTGACTCGACAAATGACCTAGTTAGGATGGGAATCAGTGGATGCCCTTTTAAGGGTTTAAAGCCCACATAATTACCAACTTATAACTACCTTTGATTTGACTAATCTCTGGACCATTAGTGATTAATCTTAAAGTCAAACGTTAATTACGACGGTTTGACTTTTAAGCTAAACCTAAGCTAAAACTTAATCAAGAAAGGTTTAGCAAGCTTACCAAGGTCCTATGCACGAAATGTGAAGACTTGAGCCTGCTTGGGAGCTCCAGAAATGCTCAAATATGCAGATGAAGGTGTGAGGAACAAAGTTGCAACTTCATGGCTTTATATAGTGATCAAATCACCATAACTTGTTGACACACAAGTCTACCGTTGACCACAAATCACCAACAAGTGTCCCTAAGTGTCTAGGGGTGGTTTAGGGGTCAAGAAAGATGTGGAAAATCGGTTTATGCGTGAAATTTGGCTGCTGTTCAATGTTTCTGCATCTGACGTCCTGACGCGGCCCGCGTAAGGTTTAACCAGCCTTTACGCGGCCCGCAATGGCCAAAAAATCAGATTTTTTCATTTTCTTGTTTTTGCAACTTGTCCCTTGGCTTCACGAAAGGTCAACTAAGCTTATATATTGCAATTTGACCCCTTAGTATTTACCTACAAGGGCTTTAAGACTTGTACCCACTTTACCAAGTCCCTGGACACTTCCGGTTAACCCGAAAAGTCATAACTTTCAACGTTAACGCTTTAACCCCTTGTAAACGAATTTGATCACAACTTGCTCATACGATAACGAAACTTTTTGAAATTTAAATCGTGTATTCTAGTGAGCATAATTATCAGTTACAAAGCTTCGGGTTTGTCAAAAGGTCACTCAGAGGTATAACTTAAACATGTTGACACATTTAACCCCTGTAGTTTGTAATCTCTCACTTTTTGCTTCGTATGATCCATGATTTATTCGTTTGATGATATGAACATTATGTAGGGTTAATGTACAATATATTTATTCGCTGTTGACATTTAGAACTCGTATTTTCATATACTTTTCAAGTTTGTCAACTTCAGTCCTTCTAGAGTATTATTTCACACGTTCAAGCTTATGACACGTGTCAATACATTATAGGACGTGAATTTTCGAGGTGTTACATCCTCACCCCCTTAAAAGAAATCTCGACCTCGAGATTTGCTAAAGTAAAGGAAGTATTTTCTGCCTTATATTGACAACTTACAGATGATTAGGGATTTGTATGATCTTATTCGTCGTTTCCAATTCAACTTTCAGATCCAGACAAGTAGACTTTCCAAAGTCTCGTTCATCCACGAATGTTTTAAATATCTCATTTATACAAGGTCTCCAAAGGAGCCACCTTGATACTTATATAACAGCTATTATAGAAAAGCTTATCTTAAGGTGAGATGGTTATTCCAACCATTGTTCAAAATTAATCTTAAGGAATAGCTAATCTTTACAGTTAGTCGAACAAATCGACGATCCTGGGTAGTTGATGGCGATTCTTAATCGTTGTCTAAATAGGGTTGCGGTATATAATGTATAAGTAAGATGAACCGTCTTTCCTAGTTAACTACACCGAACTCTCAGGATATTGAGTTAGGCTATATGAATCCATATCTTAAAACTTACTTAACCAGGGTTTTCGATTTTTCCAATAATGGTACTAGCTGTCTTGGAGATTTCATAATACACAGCCTTAAATGGGATTTTAAACTTAACTCTACCTGCCTCCCTGGGGTAAACAGGGTAATCTTAGGAGAAGATAATCAAGGTACAAGGAGGTTACAGAGATTTTCCATATCTCAAGCTCCAGTTCATCCATCATTGCATGTGTCAAATAAGTGACATATTTATGTTATTAGTCCACGAATTTCTTAATCGGGAACATTTCCTTGGACGATTTCATTCTGGATATCTCCTTTGAATACTATTAGTTGACTTTAGTACAATATGACCATTGGAATATCTTTGTGGTCCCATGCATTAAACCTCCATACTGATCAGGCATGGAAGCAATCTATGGGACATATTAAGATATACCAATCCTCATATGGCGCTTTTATCATGCTATTTGGTATTCGCTATCGTTTAGAGATCAAAGAGATATCAATTTCATTTGAATGCATTTATCTGGAGAGAGAGTACATTGGAATTTTATGACTGAAGATTTCTGACAGGAACAGAAGAATAGTTCTGGTGAATTTTCTACCTGTAAGTTTTACCTTACACTTAATATATATATAGGGTTCTTATGAAAAGTTTTAAAAACTTGTTATACTTATAGTTTATGAAGGATTTACTGATATCCGAAACAAAATAAAAACTCCTAGCATTTAAATTACTGATAAAATGCCAAGGAATGTACCTGATGCCATTATTTATGGACTAGCTCGGGCATTTTAGGCGCTTTCAATTTTTGGCTTTACTTCCTCCGCCGCATTTCCTTTGACAGATTTAGGGCATGTAGTCTTGATGTGACCTTTCTCATTACAGCCGAAACAGACTGCATTCTTCATGTCTTTGCAGTCCAACGTTTTATGTCCCTTAGACTTGCAGATCCCACAATGTAGAGGTCGAGGCTCAAATCTGCATTTCCCGTAGTGGCGCTTCTTGCAAATCTTGCATACAGGTTTCTGATTGGACTTTTGTTTATTCTTTTTCTTAGAACTCTGGGAGTTATCTACCTCCCTTTTCCTTTTTAGTTCATCCTTTACATCAGAGGCATGAACGGGATCCTCCTTAAGAGTAAGGAAGTGTGGTCTTAGATAAAATTTGGACCGAGCAGCATGGGGCTCCTTGAACTTTTTCACAGCCTTCTTCACAGCTTTTCCAACAGCTGCGTCTATCATAGTTTGAAGAACATCTTTGGAAATTCTAAGGTTCACAATTTCAGCATCATTAGCATGCGTCGTGCCATCAATGGCGCGATCGACTGTTGTCTTATCCGAGTTTGCCATACTTTCTATTGGTTCCTAACACCAATAAAACAATTTCTTAGTTGAAATCCAACAACTGCTATTTTTCATTCTGATGGCCTTAATATATACTAACCATGGTGTCAATAACCTATACAGGCTATTATAGCACTAACATTCTTAATGAACATTATTTAAAATATATTAATATTACTTAGCCTAGGTCGCAAAAGACCATCAATGGCATTAAAGATTTGGACCTAGTCCATCACTTTTCTGACAGAGGATCAAAACGTCACATCTGTCTTTATTATATTAAAGAATTTAGGTAGCTTGAAAGCTTGCCATAGGAATATCAGAAAAGAGTGATTCCTATTAGATATAAAATATCCATCTAAGGTTTGTTGGAGCATTTTCTAAAGTATCATCGGCCAATTTCTACCTCGTATTAAATGACCGAAGTCCTAATCAGGTGGAGACAACAGTTCTCTATAGTTATTGTTCAATATTGAATCATATGTGCCAGTATCAAGTAAATTTCTTCATAAACTGCTTGATAAGGAAAGGTACCTGCTATATAGTTATCCTTCTGCACCATCTCTTGGCGTTCATCCGGAAGACTCATGCGTTTATTTTCCTGGCCTCTCCCGGCTTCTTTATAAGCTTTGGGCAGTTGGTTTTGATGTGCCCTTCCTCGTTACAATTGTAACATGTGGCGTTCTTTAACCCCTTGCAATCTAAGGTTTTGTGACCCTTGGTCTTGCAAATTCCACACAATTTAGCACGTGGGTCGATTGTACATTTTCCAAAATGTTGCTTTTTGCAGTTACTGCATTTGGGGCTGTTATCAGACTGACTCGAGTTCTTCCTAAACTCGGAATCCTTCCCGCGCTCAGAGTTTCCCTTCTTCTTCTTGTTATATCGATGAGATTTTTCCTCCTCTCTTTCTCTTCTTCCCTCGCCAGAAGCCTTAACAGACTTAATTCTGATTGCATCTAAGGTGGGAGATAAGGATAAGTCCACCGCGGACCTATATGTGGTTGGCCTAGATGCTTTAACACTTCCTTTTATTTCTGGTGCTAGGCCTCCAATGAAACGCGCTATGCGTTTAGGTTCAGGGGTGACTAAATAAGGAACTAGGCGGGACATAGTGTTGAAACTTGTCACATACGCCTGACAATCCAAATCCTCCATGACCAGAGTCAAGAAGTCTGATTCTATCTTTTCTACCTCATACTGGGGGCAATAGTTTTCCTTGACTAATGCAACAAATTGATCCCAAGATAAGTTGTAGAGTAGAACTTTTCCCGTGGCTTGGAGCAATGATCTCCACCATGCCAACGCTTCTCCTTTGAATGATTGTGAAACAAATTTCACAACATCTTGCTCCGCACAACCGCTGATGTCAACAACAGCGTCCATCAAATCGAGCCATGTCATGCAATCGATGGCCCCTTTTTCTCCTGTAAAGTCTCTGGGCTTGCAGGAGACAAAATATTTATATGAACAGGTCTTAATTGATGCCTCTTGATGAAACACAACTTGTCTAGACGGAATACTCCTTTGATTTGACAAGTCATGAACATCGTCCTCCCTTGACTCATGTGTTTTAGGAGGGGGCTTACTACGAGCCACAGATAGAGTCTTAGAGTGGGTATCATTTGATTCATCATACTGTCGATCAAGAGCTCGAGTAACAGCATAATCTATTATTGCCTGCAGTTCTGCTCCAGTTACATTGATTCTAGTAGTATCATTGTTCTCCTTCATGTGGCTGTTAACTTCATCTAATCCAGCCATGTAGCTTGATTACTACACAAATATTAACAATGATTTATTCAGAGATTTTTATGGAATCATCATCTTTGACGATTCATCAACCATGGTAATATAACCCATATTGGTTAACTTGTTAGTTATATTTAATTAGTATTTTCCATTATGATTTTTCCTAGTTATAAAACATTAAGGATATTAAAGTGGCGCAAAAGGCCTAGTCACAATGACAGTTCTACATTTTATAAGCCATGATTTCAAAGAATCGAGGCATTAAGGTTTGAATCAAAGTTCATTACCTTCTCTTGGCAGGGAGTTGTAGGCTTCAACTGTCTTTTGTCTTTTAGGACAATAGATATAGCCCGTGGGCATTTCCCTTCTGAGGGATGGTTATAATATGATCATATTCTCAGATGCTATTAGTCGAGATCGTATGGATCCTACCGACTATTATGCTTGGACCTGGTCCAACATTTTTAGACAGGAGGTCAAAGACCACCACTGTCGTTGTCTTATCGGACAACAAGTTTAGCTCGTAGGCACTTCATCACTATCGGATGTTTATAATATGATTATCTTATAGGATGACACAAGCCATGATTTCTAAATCACTAGGCTAGATAAGAAAATTGGAAGAATCCAATATAAGGATGACTGTTGTGATTTTATCGAATCACATTTGTCAGGAGTGCTAACACGTTCTTAGGTGTTAACAAGGATCTGAATCGCTTGGGTAGGTTTCACCATCTTGGCCGCGTAGGCTAGGTTTCACCTTTAAGATTCTTTTTAAAATGCCTACTGGCAGGGAAGGAAGGATATTTATTTTATTCAGGATTTTTATCATAAATCCTAATTTATAAGTTAATAATAGCACAAATGTCCTAGTCGCGTGGGATCGAGGCAAATTTATAAGTTAGTAATAGCACAAAAGGCTTAGTCACGTGGACAAGTTTAATTTATAAGCCATGATCGTTTGGGATCGAGGCATTTAGTAATAGCACAAAAGGCCTAGTCACGTGGACAAGTTTAATTTATAAGCCATAATCGTTTGGGATCGAGGCATTTAGTAATAGCACAAAAGGCCTAGTCACGTGGACAAGTTTAATTTATAAGCCATGATCGTTTGGGATCGAGGCATTTAGGTGTGAATCAAAGTTCATTACTTTTCCTTGACAGAGAGTTGTAGGCTACCACTGTCTTTAGTCTCAGAGGACATTAACTATAGCCCGTAGGCATTTCCCTTCTGAGGGATGTTATTTTCCATTTATTTCATATTTCAAGTTTAGAATGAAAACTTAATTTAATCAATCCATTATATGAAAATAAAAGTACAGAGTTGCCCTAAGCGGGTCTTTGAAAGGAATAATGTGTCCTTAAAGGGACTGAAAGATAAATATGTCCTTATGAGGACTATTAAGGAAACGATCTTCAGCAAAAGGAGTTTCTTCTTCAAGTTATTTCTGAATGCTTTCTCCTTGGATGCTCGTTTCATTCTAGCCGTGGTACGAAGCTTAGCATTTCTAGGCTCCGGGTGTGGAGAACTCCTATTACGGCTTCTTCGCTTGGCGACGTATTAAAAAAAGTTTTTTTTTTTTTTTTTTGAAGTAAAATTTCCAGATTAGGATTGAGAATATTCCTAAGTTAAGTCTAGACTCAGAAGGTCAAGGAATGTGCTACTGTGTCATTGAGATTAAACACATACGGCTAGTGTTTAATTCACTCAATGTTGGCTCTGATACCAACCTGTCACACCCCGATTTCCACGTGTCACCGGTGGGCCCGGTGGGGAGTAACGTGACGTGGTTGGCAACATCATAGTCAAACAACACAATATATAAATGCACAGCGGAAGCAAAAGATAAATATATTACATTCCGAATATAAGTAATATCAAAGTATTACAACAGAAGGTAAAGGATCCACAGGCGGATCAATAAAAGAAAACTGTTCAACAGACTTTAGGCATCTAGAACTTGCAAGATTCCCTAATGACGCCCTGAGCTCCCAGCCAATTACGCATAGTACCTGTCACTTAACCTTTTGGAAAATACGTCAGTTTACACTGGTAAATACAATTAACTGACTCATTTTGAAAAGAGTTTAAGAAAATTGATTTGAATGCACGTGGCACAAAATATCTTTTATAATTTGATTAAAATGCACGAGGCAAAATTAATCTTTTATACTTGGGACAATTTTATTAATAAAGATCTTGTATCCGATTTACATGGTTGTCCAACATTTAGGGCCGGTGATTATACAATACAAGCCGGTCAAGATTAATCGACACACCATAAATATAACTCACAAGAAGACATCCTTACGAGTGAGTGTATCTTTTACATACGCAACAGGAGGTGTTATGCCTACACCTTGTGCTTAAGTTATGGCCATTCACTTTTTAAATGAGCCAAGGATATCCAGGACACGGGTTATTTGTTATCAATCAATACAGATTAAAACGGGATTATGCAATTTAATCATCTCCGATTAAAAGGTTTCTACACCCGACCAAGCGGTATTTTTATAATACCGTATCCCAAGCCCGTATAAGGGAAAATAAGTTAAGAGTATTTACCTGAGCTAGCAATGCAATTTATACTCAGCCGTATATTCTAATCAGCAAGCACAAGTACTTCTACTGGGGCTCTCAATCTGGAACGAAGGTTTTATTAACCTATTAAATTCCTAACGGGTCTTATTTAAGTCGTAACTTAGACCGGTTAGTTTAAGGAAAGGTTTACGGTTCAAAACGCATGATTAAGTGAAGACCGGAATAGGATGTGATTTAGACCCGACAAGTTTGGAGACTTGTATAATATGGGTAAACTAAACACATTCTGGATTTTGAGATAAAAACGATAACGTTTGACCCGTTTCGGCTAATTTATGCAAACTAGTTACATAAACCGAACCGAACGCGAATAACGCATGACGGGTAATCATGAGAGTCATATACAGGTTTCCTGAGTTAATTATGCCTCAAATATGTTGTGACATCAGTAAGATGTCTTTCATTATGCCCAAACGTATTTAAACACAAACTAGGCCTCGTAGGGGTAGTTTGGTCATTTAAAAGGTTATAAAAGAGTTTAAGTATTTACCTGAGTTACAGGTCTGGTATAATCAGCGAAAATACTTATTTTGATAATTTATAACAGTAGGATAAAGTATATATGTGAAATTTATCAATTATAACCAAACTATGCACCGAAGGGGCATTTTGGTAATTTCACATAAGCCGTAAAGCTCAAAACTGAAGTCTGAGTTTATCAACCTTTGCTTACTGTTAAAATATTATAATTTGCCTCAAATATCAGTAGGTATCAACCCTTGTATGTTGAAAATAGTTTTAGTATATACTATGCGTTAAAAACGCTTAAAAAGGCGATTAAAGGCCATTTCCGGGTTTGATACTTAAATCTGATATTTTTATATTTCCAGAAGGCTTAAAATAATTTATTTATCATATGTGATCAGTAGCAAAAGGTTTAAAGTCGTTTAGATATGTAAAACTCATTTTATGGCCCGTAAGAGCAAAACCGACATTTGCCGGATTAAGCCTACGACTACTAGTTATGCTCAGCCTAAAATTTATTAAAAATCTTTAAAAATCTCAAAATAATATATTACATCAGTGGGTAAAATATTTGATATCAAAAAGTATGTTTAAGTAGGCTATACGCTAAATACGCCGTTAAATTAACAAAAAGCTTTAATTTTACGCTAACGAGCATAACTCTTAACCTACACCTCAAACTGATGTCAAATTTTGCATACAAGTTTAAATATCAGTATTTAAAGTTTCTACTCTTTTACATTTCCAAAAATCACGTTTTAAGGTAATAAGGGCATAATGGTCAACATATGAGCAATTAACGGAAACGCGTAAACGAATGGGTCAATCAATGAACCAACCACAGAGGGTTATGCTAACATGTAGCCTGGTCCTAAGGAAGCTCTAAGGCATTTCGAAATCATACTAAAGCGGGTCAGAACTGAAGTCAAAGCAAAAGTCAAAGCTTTGCGACTTTCGGTTCCGAATCGGTTAAAAACAGCAAGTTGTCGAATCAAACAAGCTTAGACAAGTTCTTTTGCTTATTATCAAGTTATATGAATGATAAAATAGGTTACACGCCTTTTACATCGTTAATTATGCGTTAAACGAAAGATTACATTTCTGTTGACTTTTTCTAATCATCTTTGACTCGACAAATGACCTAGTTAGGATGGGAATCAGTGGATGCCCTTTTAAGGGTTTAAAGCCCACATAATTACCAACTTATAACTACCTTTGATTTGACTAATCTCTGGACCATTAGTGATTAATCTTAAAGTCAACCGTTAATTACGACGGTTTGACTTTTAAGCTCAAACTTAATCAAGAAAGGTTTAGCAAGCTTACCAAGGTCCTATGCACGAAATGTGAAGACTTGAGCCTGCTTGGGGAGCTCCAGAAATGCTCAAATATGCAGATGAAGGTGTGAGGAACAAAGTTGCAACTTCATGGCTTTATATAGTGATCAAATCACCATAACTTGTTGACACACAAGTCTACCATTAACCACAAATCACCAAGTGTCCCTAAGTGTCTAGGGGTGGTTTAGGGGTCAAGAAAGATGTGGAAAATCGGTTTATGCGCGAAATTTGGCTGCTGTTCAATGTTTCTGCATCTGACGTCCTGACGCGGCCCGCGTAAGGTTTAACCAGCCTTTACGCGGCCCGCATGGGCCTAAAAATCAGATTTTTACATTTTCTTGTTTTTGCAACTTGTCCCTTGGCTTCACGAAAGGCCAACTAAGCTTATATATTGCAATTTGACCCCTTAGTATTTACCTACAAGGGCTTTAAGACTTGTACCCACTTTGCTAAGTCCCTGGACACTTCCGGTTAACCCGAAAAGTCATAACTTTCAACGTTAACGCTTTAACCCCTTGTAAACGAATTTGATCACAACTTGCTCATACGATAACGAAACTTTATGAAATTTATATCGTGTATTCTAGTGAGCATAATTATCAGTTACAAAGCTTCGGGTTTGTCAAAAGGTCACTCAGAGGTATAACTTAAACATGTTGACACATTTAACCCCTGTAGTTTGTAATCTCTCACTTTTTGCTTCGTATGATCCATGATTTATTCGTTTGATGATATGAACATTATGTAGGGTTAATGTACAATATATTTATTCACTGTTGACATTTAGAACTCGTATTTTCATATATTTTTCAAGTTTTTCAACTTCAGTCCTTCTAGAGTATTATTTCACACGTTCAAGCTTATGACACGTGTCAATACATTATAGGACGTGAATTTTCGAGGTGTTACATAGAACTAGCCAATACCTTGACAGATGAATTAATCCGTACTAGAGAAGAAGAACAGAGGAGAAACCTAACCCAAAGGCTTACTCAAGAATTCCGTTCTGGGAATTACAATCGTAGGAATATGGGTTCTACCTCTACACCTTTCTGCAAGGTCTGCAAGAAGAAAACATTCGAGAAAATGCTCTACTCTTTGCAATTTCTGCAAGATGGCAGGACACAAGGAAGAAGATTGCAGGAAGAAATCCAGTAATGGACTATGCTACAACTGTGGAGAAAAATGTCACATCAAGACAAATTGTCCGAAATTGGCTCCATTTGTGAACAACAGGAACACTAAAAATGCTAGAGCATTCGTCCTGACTGCAGATGAAGCCAAGATGATTCCAGATGTGATAGCTGGTACGTTTTTAGTTAATGATGTTTTTGCTAAAGTATTATTTGACTCTGGTGCAAACCAAAGTTTTAGTAATACTTCGTTTTGCAAACTTTTAAATCAGTCATTAACTAAACTACCACAAGAATGTCTAGTAGAGACAGCTAATGGAGGAACTGTTAGAATTTCTTAAATCTTACAGGGAGCAAGAATAGAAATTTCAAACCAAAAGTTTAGGGAAAACCTTTATCCAATGAATCTGGCAGGATTTGACGTCGTATTAGGAATGGATTGGTTAATAGCCAACAAAGCCAGTATTTTATGTGATCAAAAGTCAATTCAAGTAAATCCATCAAAAGGTAAAACGATCACAATTAAAGGAGATAAACCCTCTTGATCCACAAAATTCATCTCTGTGATGAAAACTGCAAGTTATATAAGAGAAGGTTCTATAGTGTATTTGATTTCCATAATCACTAACACTAAAGGAAAAGAACTAAAAGACATTCCAGTAGTGTAACAATCCTCAATAAACCGACACCCTCGATTATTTTTCCGACACCCTAATATATTTTAAAATATTCCAAAATGTCCCAAAATATACCCATATGTGAAAACCGAGCCCGAAATACAATATAACATTAAAAATAAATTAAAAACAAGTTTAATTAATCTGAGGCGGCCGCGTAGACCCACCCCAACCCTTTACGCGGGCGGTATCAAGGTGGACACCTAATGTCGTTGATTTATAAGTTTAGGCGGGCCGCGTAAGACCCCCGATAAGTTAACGCGGGCCGCGAGAGATCAGCAACACGGCAACACCCCAGGCCGACACGTGTCATCATCGTGTCGAGTCTATGCGCTGACCGGGACAAGCTAGTCCGTTGACTAAATTTGACGCGGGCCGCGTAGGCCCTGTGCTTGTGTTACACGGGCCGCAAGAGGACCAGGTTCAGCAACTATATAAGAAGGGCATCGGCTTTCAGTTCCGATCGCTCACAAACATTTCTTTCTCTAAAAATCTGAATAGTAGAAGTAATACTCGGGTATTATACCCCCCTAAATAGCGAAATTATGCTCCGTTGTAAGAATTATAACCCCTGGATACGTATTAGATACGCTGCCCGATTGATCTAGGGTTCCGTAACGGCTGTCATGGTTCTGCCCGACGTAGTCGTTGGAATGACGTCTCGGGGAGGGTATTACTAATGTTAAAATGGGTTATTATACTAACGCGTGTGCATTTGTATAAATTATAGATAATTCTCAGGAAATCTACAGGATACACTAAGACAGCAATGTGAGTTAATCTGCTTTTTGTAAACCTTTTGTTAATTGTTTTTACAAAACCTTAAATACTTCTCCATGCGAATAATAGTTATTGAGTATTTGTAAGAATACAATTATGATGAGTATGTTGGTGTTTTGTATACAAAATTTGTTACCACCTGGTCACGGAGTAACATTTCCACAAGTCGGGTTTGATACTACCATAGATGTTAATTGATATTTCTTGGAAACAAATATAATTGCGGGGTCGCCCTCAATACTGTACACTAGGTTTTACTTAAACTTGATTAAACTGGGATTCACTCACCAGTATTTCCCACTGACAAAAAGCGTTTCAGGTAACAAACTGTGAAAGCCAAATTGAAGCCAGCTGGACAGCACGGAAGGCTTGGAAAAGTGGCCATAAAAGTTACCTAAAATAAAATAGATGTTTTATTAAATAAAATAGGATTTATTCCTATGAAAATGTGTATACTACGAACTTGGGTTTTAGCCCATTTGTTTAATATTATAGAAAGGTGGTGTTTTACTCTGATCAAAGTATTTCCTAACTACGGTCCTGATGAAAATTTCCGCTGCCAAATTAGACAACACGTGATACCACCGAAACTGGCTCGCGGCCGCCCGTTCCCGGGGAACCTGGGATCGGGGGTTGCGACAGCGAAAAATTTTCGAACACACTTTTTGTAAGAAAACTTCAATAAAAACCTTGACACAACATATATAAAAGATATTTAACAAGGTTTTGTATGAACTAATCAGCAAAAACACCAAGTTTTTCAAGATTTTTAACTTTTTCCCACGACTCACGACTCGGTTTTAACAAGGAAGAGAGCCACGGCTCTGAAACCACTTGTAGGTCCAACTAGCGGAGGATCTAGTCACCTAATCCTTGTATACGAACAGACCCAGTTGTACGGAATCCAACCGGGAAAGCAAACCGAGATTGAGACACAATACAAAACAAAGGTTTAACGTTTAAAGATCAATATATTGAATCAACAGAGTTTAGTTACAAGATCTAAACAAGAAACTCTCACAAACTCTTTGATATGCTCTCACTGTTATCACTTCTGTGTTCTGTTGTGTTCTCTCACTTTTTGTGTCTACCTCTGTTCTGTCTTCAATTGTTGTATATATAAGCAGCAAGGTCGACGAAATACTTGTGCAGCCGACGAAACATTCTCAGGCGACGAAACACTCATGGAGAAACACTAAGAGTGACGAAACAAGGGGACTTTCGTCATGCATAACTTGAGCTGGAGTTTTGTCACATCATGACTTGAGCAGGAGTTTCGTCATCAGGCTGCATGTCTTTCGTCATGTAGGGGATCAGAGTGAAGTTTCATCAACAACATGCATTGGATCAAGTCTTTCGTCATGCATAACATGTAGATATGACAAACAGAGAACAATATTTGTATTTCACATGAAAAGTCTTCATATGACATCATCATGACATCATCATGGTGATGTCATGATGATGTGTCACCGGGAAACGGTTCGCGGCGCTTCGCGTTTCGCGTGTCGAACTCTGGGGAGCACGACGGAGGAATGTCGTGACATCGGGCTTGAGCCGAGCCTAACCGAGTCGAACTGAACCGAGTCGCGTCCACATAATATGTATCAACAGTTATGAGTGATCGTCATCACTAATTTCCGTTAGCCGAAGCTACCATGTACCGTTATATCATACATTACATAACATATACCATCATCTGCCGTTGCTATCTTCTGTTTATAACATAACATAATTAATAGAAACTTTCGAAAAAAATGCCTTACTATGAATACTTTGTCGTGTGTGTACACCACCCCAAAACAGAAGGAATAAGAGGTTTATAACTCATCTGGTAGGATTAAGTTCTATTCAATATAAAAGTATGATGATCCATACCCTTGGACAAATTAGTCAATCTGGTCAAAGGTTCCAATATGAAATGTCAACTTTCGCATGACAACAAAATGGCATAAATACAATTTTCGCATCGACTCTTATGTGAAAGTTATGAACTATTGCGTGAGCATGGTAATTAAGTTAAGGATTCTCATACTCATCACAATACAATTATGTGAGAACTCAAACTCTTACATGAGAGCTTTCGCATGCATAACAATTATACCTTTGGAGAAACCCTAGAAGCTCAACGATGGTGTCTTCATCTTCTTCAGCTTATTTCACGTCAAGAACCTAACTTTATGGTATAAAATGTATAAGAACCTTATTATGGAACCAATCCGGACACAATCCATCGTAATCATGTAAACATTAATCTCATCTTTTAACTTTGTTGAATGATAATCGATTCCCCAAGCTCACAACCTTCCTCTTTACAATGATGAACACTTATTTCCTTCACCTGGACAAATATCAGGTATGGTCAACGTTAGATAAACGAGGCTAGCCACAACCTATATGTACTCTGTACAATCTTCTAATTCTTTTCCTTCACCTGAATATATTTTAGCATTCACACCAGTTAGATTTATTGTTAGTTTTGAGTCTAACATTTCAAACTTTTGATGTATATCTAACGTGTACTTCTATTAATGAAACAAAATATTTTATTTTTGTACTCAATTTCCAAACCAAGAAAGTGGTTCAACTGGCCCAAATCTTTCATCTTGAACCTGATATTCAGGTTCATTTTAAATGGGCCGATTTTTTCTTTGAGATATCTAGTGCTCACCAGATATTCCACATACACCAAGATGATTGCAACCTATTATCCAATCTTCCTCAGTAATAAGCTAGCATAGGTTGAGGTACATGCAAATCCATTGTGTGTGAGGAATCTACTAATTTCCCATACCATACTCCCCACTACTGTTTAAGTCAGTACATAGCTTTGTTCAACATGCACAGATACCCTTGATGACTTTTGAAACCGGAAGGTTTTTCCATACAGATAATGTGATGGGCATCGCCATAAAGAAATGCCTTGTTCAGGTCCGTTGGCCAAAGTTTCCAACTTTTACCGGCTGTTAAAGTAAGTAAGAATTGAACAATGGTTATCGTGAGAACATCATACTCAAAACAATATTTTTGTGACAACCCACGAGCTACCAACTGAGCTTTGCATCGTTCAACAGTTCCATCTACTTGTCTTCTTATTTTATAAACCCATTTGCATGAAACCGATTTTACATCCTTAGGCTTTGGTACAAGCTCCCAAGTTTGATTCTTGCTCAATGTTATAAATTTCTTCCATTTCTACAATCCATTCATGTGTAATACATCCATCAATAAATGAGCTTGGTTCACGAATTTCTTCTTCCATAGTAGGAATGTGAGCATACTTAGGATTTCTTCTTCCATAATGGGAATCTGAGCATCTTGGTGAAAGTTGTAAATTACCTAAGGTTCATTTATTTTTTGTTCTCACTTACTCGAGGTGTATCTAATTGTGTAGAATGTTGAACATATATTTCTTCTTATTCTTGCTCGATTTCATTGCCCTCATTATCAACTTTCAAGTTAACCTTTGTAGACCTTTGTAGTTCCAAGTTTTTTTCCTTTTTCTTGGATGTATCCTGTAACGTCTTGGTGTTCGAGGACCACCATTCTTTAATCAAACACAACGTTGTGAGATACATAGCACCCACATGAATCTAGATCACTACGCCTCCAATCGAATCTTCACAACAAGATCAACAACACCGAAAACACTTTATGTCTGTAATTATTTTTAACAAATAAAAAATATTATTTTCTTTCTATAAGTATAAACAAATGTGTATGATTTCAGTATACTCATGTGTTAGTGTTAGTGAGTTAGTTGAAAATATACATAGTAACATTTGGTCATAAAAAGTTATTTTGATGTTAAAGTAAGGCTCTAACTATTTGCACACCTTGGCAGGCTATCTACACACTTAGGGTTTACATACGCTGCGTAAAAGTCTATACGCAGCTTATAGGGTTACCTCTATACGCTGCTTATAGGTCTATACGCTGCGTAGGTAACGGGTAGGTACACGACCAGACAATCAAACCTAGTACCATGTCAAATCAGTCTGACATACGATGCGTATAGATCTATACGCAGCGTATGTCTATAAAGTAAGACGCTGCGTATAGATCTATATGTAGCATATGTTAGACTGATTTGACAATGATACGATTTTGTCCGGACACGTGAATAAAGCAATACGGGGAGTAGAGAGCTATATGCTGCGTATTTCAGTAAATTTAAAAGTTTATTTATCCATGCAACTCTGCTTCTCTTCGACTTCATCTGTGCATTCATTTGTTCTGTTTTTTGTTCAATTCATATGTTCTGTATATCTTCAGTTTCTCTGTATCAAACACAATATTGTTAAAATGTCATCATTTTGGGACGAGAATTATTTCTACAATCGCTATTCTAACGACGCATGGGGAGTAAATGATGCGAATGAGGAGGAGGAAGTTGTGTCTAGAGTCCATGTTGATCAAAAAACACAATTGCCAGACTTGAATGA